>WNYA01000889.1:0-96426 GCA_019512145.1 Engystomops pustulosus
TAGATTTTCAGAAGTCTGGAGGTTCTTTAAAGAAACACTGGATGACCGACGGACTGTGGTGTGCAACCTGTGCCAAACCAGGATCAGCAGGGGTTCCACAACTACTAGCTTAACTACCACCAGTATGTGCAGGCATATGAATGCTAAACCACTGCTCCTTCCCCTGTGTCATCTGCTAGTCAGCCCCCTGCCCAGGACCCCGGCCCAAAACCTCCCGTGCGAAAACCCCATCTTCGCCTCCACGATCCTCCACAGCATCCACCAGCGTTCAGCTCTCCATACCCCAGACGCTGGAGCGCAAAAGGAAGTATAATACAGGCACTCAATTTATTTAATTTTTCTGGAGGACCACCTACCTACTCCTCTGGTTTGAAAACTTTTTTGGGCTGCCACATACAGGCACTATCCAAATTTCAATTGTCTCCATAGCAGCCTCCACATGTCGTCTTTTTAGCTGGCTCCACACTTTGTCTCCATTGCTACCTCCACACGTCATTGCCATAGCTGCCTCCAAAAGTCGTCCATATAGCTGCCTCCATACATGGTCTCCTTATCAAACGAACTGTGTCAGGCAGAATTTTGGGTTGTTTTCATGGCTTCCTCATCAAACATTTACCGATATTATTTCAGCGCTTCTTGCGCATCTGTTTACATTCCCCTCACCCGCCATAACCCAAACTTATAAGAACACTACTACACTTGATCTTTTACAAAAGGTTCTTAGAAGTGCTGTTTGGGGAGTAGCCGAGAGACAGGGGCTTGGACAGGCGAAAGCTCGCCTGGCAGTGGAGTTGGAAACTTGGGGAGAAGGAATTTCTGTTCTTGCTCACTGATACGTTTCTCGTCATATGCTCGACTGACTATATTTCGTAGTTCCTTATAGAATTTATCTAAAGGATTGTGCAGGAGAGAGCTCTATGTCCATTAAGATTGTCTCATACATGGTTTCATATTCTGATCGTTCGAGCAGACCAATATTGCCCCCTTTGTCAGATGGCTTGATTATAATACTATTGTTCTGATCGAGATCCACCAGAGCTCTCCTTTCCTCTGGACACAGATTGTTAATGAAGCCACGTGGTTGAGGGTCTAGTTTTTTAAGTTCCTCTGAGACCAACTCCACAAAGATGTCAATATGTGTGGCTTCAATTGCGGGGTACGCCACACTTTTATTTTTAAGCTTGGTAAAAGGGTCTTCTCCAGGTTCCCTTTCTGATTCGTGTATCAGATCCATCAGGGTATCTAGATGCCATTGGTCTGTTTCACTCATCCCCAGTTCAAGACACCTTTTACAGCCTGCTGCTGCCGTTACCCATAACCATTCGCCCGTGGTCGTACGTGGCATTCCATTGGCTATACCGTCATCTGGGTGGTGACTGACTGGTTTTCCAAAACTCGTCTTCCCTGGGTATGTGACTCTGTCCCTTTCCCCATTGGGAGATATTGTGCTGGACTGTGGTACATTTTGAATTGTTTTTATCTTGCATGTATCTTGTCTTGTTATTTAACATTTCTAATAAAATTATTGTGTATTGGCCGTATATTTGTTAAATTGGCATTTTTTGATGCATTTGGCCTATGGATTTACTTATTGCTGTGCCGTTCCCTTTGTTGAAATTTATAACCTGAATAGAGCTGGGACAACAGACAAGAGATTACCTTCAGTAACAGTCTACACCATCATGGATGCAGGACACACAAGGCCCCCCTAGTCACACCACCATCACATGTGCAGACCCGACTGAAGTCCACTAATGACTGTATGATCCAGAGAAGGACACATGGTCTCATGAGACCAAAATAGAATATTTTGGTGTCACCAGTTGACCAGTGATCACCAGATTGCGACACCAGGAAGGCATATATGGAAATCTCAGACAGTATCCTACACAATGTTACTTTTACCTGTGTGATCATTACAGAGTTGGATTAGATGTAAGAGCTGGCATTAGTTTCTGGTGGTGCTCGGTTCTTTATAACAGCCCAGTATGAATAAGACTCAACTGAAACAAAAAGAAAGCAGTGGTACTTACTGAGCACGGCATAAGTCTTGGGCTCTTTGGAGTTCAGGTCTGACAAGTAATCCATGGTGTCCTGTAAACACTTTTCTGATAGATTTGCAGGAGCCACAACAATGACACCAAAGGCAAAAACCAACGTAAGGATCCGCACTGTCCACATGGCGCAGATTGCGGTGGCTTCCCAGAGTCCGGCTTTTATATCACAGGGTCCGGCCAGCGACAAATCACTAGAACATCTTCTCACAAGAAGCAGCTGTGGAGCGTAAGCCGGAATCACTCTGCTCAGCAGACAGTATCACACAGGATGGGATTAGATACAAAGCTCAGCAGACAGTATCACACAGGATGGGATTAGATACAAAGCTCAGCAAACAGTATCACACAGGATAGGATTAGATACATAGCTCAGCAGACAGTATCACACAGGATAGGATTAGATACACATCTTAGCAGTCAGTATCACACAGGATAGGATTAGATACACAGCTCAGCAGACTGTATCACACAGGATGGGATTAGATACACTGCTCAGCAGATGGTATCACACAGGATAGGATTAGATACACAGCTCAGCAGTCAGTATCACACAGGATAGGATTAGATACACAGCTCAGCAGTCAGTATCACACAGGATAGGATTAGATACACAGCTCAGCAGGCAGTATCACACAGGATAGGATTAGATACACAGCTCAGCAGGCAGTATCACACAGGATAGGATCAGATACCGTCCCTACATGAAGGGTTAGTAATGATAGATGATGATGTAGTGGCGCACGCTCCTGTATCAGAGGAGTTCACACTGTGCTGCTTTCTCCCAAGGTCTCTCAGATCTATTGTAGTGGATGAGGAAGGAGGTGACAGTCGGACGAGAAGCTCTGACACCACATGAATAAAGAGTGTCCTGATTTTATAGCAGAATGTTCTGGTTAATAGTGTGAGGCCTGGTCTGGGGCCCGGGGCCCTGCAGCCCCCAATCCTCACACGAAAAGGCCTGGTCTGCTATAGCAACCTATCACAACACAGCGTTCAACTGTTCAACAACAACGGTAGAGATGTAAGCTGAGCTCTTATTGGTTGTTATGGCTGCCAGACATAACAAGCCGATATAAATGGAGGGATGCGATTATATTCACCATATAACCTGTGATAGAAATGATGGGTTGAGTAGTCACCATCAGAAACCACCCACAGCTCTCAATGCCCAGGCTGTATAGTGCAGGGCAAGCTGGTGTTCTCTGTTATCAGCCACTTCAGAGTCTGCCTGCAGTGCCCTTCATGAGTCCTTGTTTGTGCACAGAAATTCATCCTCCATCAATCACAGGATTAAGGGAGAAGATAATGGAGTGAACTTCCTACAGGCCTCGGCCCGCTCGCACTTTTATTACATTGTACCTTGGGGTCTTGTATCGTGGAGGGAGACTACACGCTGCTCCTAATTACTGGGGCCGCTACCTGTTCTGATGGGGGTTGTGATCCTTTGCAGGACTCTGTACTGTAAGGTATTGGGGGGCATATTACACCCACAAGACTTGGACTGGATGTGGGTCTGATATTGAAATCCCTAAAATGTGGCTATTTTGCGCCGCAATCCCCAGGATGATCCCCGAAAACGTTGGGAAACCCGACGGAAATGCAGCTGTAGGACCTTAGTAAATAAGCCCCATAGTCATCATTATATATCACTATGATGCAAGGAGTCCCATCTTAAGGTCTGCTCTCGGCCTGTGATACATGATACGGAATGGTGAGCGAATAACGGAGCGACCATAGACGTGCGCTTCTGGCCTTAGAGCTGTTTCAAATAGATGTCTGTTCCGCGTCCGCAAAAAGGCATCCGTTCTCACTTCACGTTGGAACTGTTTTCATTTGCAATAATATGGCGTCCTTTTTTTTTTTTTTTTATGGTCGACAGCCTCATCTGAGATTAAAAAAAAAGCTAAACATAGATGACATTCGTGTCCTGTCCGTTTTTTTTCTTTGCGTCACATCTACTTAATAATTAATAATAATAATTCTTTATTTATATAGCGCACACAGATTACGCAGCGCTGCACAAAGCATGTCAAATTGGTCCCTGTCCCCAATGGGGCTCACAATCTAAACAACCGTATATCTATGCAACCGTACAAATCTATACAACAGTATGACTTCTATCAAAATCCACGGTCCATTGTGTTTTATTCTCACTGACAAATAAGCCCATAGAAAATATTAGGGCTCATTTACTTACAGGGTCCCCGGAGTTTACAGAAAGTGCATTGTCCGTGTATAATGCCCTGTGCCGCGATTCACTAAGACCGTGCGCCCGATATCCTGCATCTGTTTAGTGCTTGGGCTTGTGACACAATGGGGAAGATTTACTTATCTGGTCCTTTCGCGATCCCACGGTGCGTTGTCCGACGAGGATTCGGGTCTGCCGCGATTCACTAAGGTCATGCGTTCAATTTCCTGCATGTGTTGCTTCCCCGCTGAGGTCCGCCGGAGTTCACCTTCTCCTTCCTGGTGCATGTAAGTGCTTGATCTTGCGTCACAATTTCGTTTTTAAATTCTGCGGTTTGTCCGAATCCGTTGGGTTGTCCAGCGATCCGCCCCCCGATTTCTGTCGCATGCAAGCCGGCGCCGATACGCCACAATCCGATCGCTCGCACACAAAAAAAACCTTGGGCAATTCTCCGCAAAACGGAAATATTCGGGAAACCCGACAGAATCGCGGTCCGGGGACCCCTAGTAACCCCTAGTATATGAAAGTTAAATCCCGCACTCAGTCTGAATCAGTTTGACTGTCCGACGGCGCAGACACGAAATTGTGTTGCACCACAACCACAATCCCAGCACACACTTATTAAATGCCTGTGCAAGCCGTTTTAACCCCCGAAAACGGTGCACAGTCTGACAAAAGGGCGTGCACGACCCTTAGTAAATGAGCCCCAATGTCATCAGTGAAAATCACGTATAGCGCACAGACATGACAGTACCCCTGGACTCTGATTTGTGGCTCAGTGGATGGGATTGGGTGCTGCAGAAAGATCAGTTGTGTGCCCCTGCTGCAGCAGGTGTCTGCACCTGTGGTCTCATGCACTACTGTCCTGGTCATGGTGGGAGATGATGAGAGTTGTAGTTTCGGCGCTCCTAGGGGGCATCAAAGGTTGTTTTCTTGCAGTTTTGACAACTTACAGGTGAGAGCTTTGTAGACCCTTATTTATTGTTTTTCTGTCTGTGGGACGCTGATACAGTCTGTGAGACCCCAATCACCCACCCTCCTCTTTTGCTTCCTAATATCTTTTTTAATTAATGCTAAACTTTTTTTTTTTCAATCTAAATTGTTTGCTGCTATGTCAATTATATCATCATTTTTATTCCACGTTGCTGTCAGCAACGGAAGGACGGACCCAGAAAACCGCATCTTAATGTAATGCAATTAATGAGTGCCATCAAGAGGCCGGCGCTGGTACTGCAGCCGAAAAAGAGAGCAAAATTAGAATTTTTTACAATGTTTTTTAAATTATTTTTTTTTATTGAATTTTAAAAAAAATATTTTTCTCTTAGTTTAATATCAAGAAGTATGATATACAGTGATAAAGTTTTGACACATTTGTATTGGATGTAGATTGCAAGCTCTGGGGCAGCGGGTCCCCTATAGGAGGCGTCCCCCTGACCTTGCAGACCAGTCACTTATGGATTGTACAGGGATAGGTTGTAGGAAGATGGCAACAAAATGCAGCGATCAATAAATCCTCCAGGAGAGAGCGAATGAGCGCATTTAGGAGCCAGATTTAGAAACTCTGCGAAACAAGGGCCCCATTTCCGCCGCCTGAATAATTTATCTCGACTCAGAGTTGTCTTACCAGTCGGCAGGAAATAGCTTCTTTGCAGAGGAGGCTTTTTTCCCCCCTTTCGCCTGTCCCTTTTATTTTTTGCTTACAGAGCAGATATAGGATGAAGCCGTACAAGGGCTTTTTTAACCCCTCAATGACCAAGAGAGATCAGAGAGGGGTCACCTCTGGGATTTACGGGGTTTAAGTAGTGTTCACTTTTCATATATATTTTCCTTTATATAGTTTTTTTGTCATTTTATTTTAGTTATTTATTTTTTTTTCAATATCTCTGCTTGCTGTGATTTAATTGATAACCTGTGTTTCCTATAACCATGTCCCGCTCATGGGACATTTGGCTTCTGTAACGTGTGACGCTCCCGTTGATCTTCACTGGCGCGGGACAGATTTTCTCCACTACAATTATACCATCAAGTCTACTTCCTTTTAAATGTGCCCCTTTTAAATACAGGGTCGGCTCCAGGTTACAGTAGGCCCCTGGGTGACAGAGCCTCAGTGGGCCCCTTTGCAGTGAACTTAAGTGGCGGCATTGAAAATTCTGAAGCTGAAACAGTTCTCCTGTTCCCTAAAATATTGAATGAATATGGATTCATTAGCTACAGCCCCCTCACCCCCATGGATATTTTATGTGCAGCCCTATGTGGGCCCCCCTGCAGCTCTGAGCCCTGACACTTGCCCAGGGATACCCAATACTGGGGCCCGCCCTGAGCACAACAGGAACCCAGATATCATGTGGTTCTGTGGAACCAAACATTTACAAATAATAATAAGAATAATAATCTTTATTAATAGAGCACCATCAAATTCCGTCCCTGATCCTGGAACCTTAAAGGGGTTGTCTAGGATTAAAAACATGGCTGCTTTCTTCCAGATACAGCGCCAAAATTCTTCACAGGTTGTTTGTGGTATTGCACCTCATCCATAGCGATTCTATAGGGTCTGATCCACAATACCAGACCCAACATGCAGTCAGGAGAACCACAATGACACCCATTATACACTGCAGATGCTTCTGTTACTATAATGTATGGGAGTGTGATGTTACATGGATCCCCCCATAGTCATTGATCTTTATGGGGGCTTGCTATGGTTCTGTGTGTTCTGTCTCTATATATATCTCAGTAGAACCTGTGAGCGTACAGCGGAGGATGGGTCTTGATGAATCTGCTGCGCTGTCCTGACACCTGTTCTGCAGCTGTGGAATATGTAAAGCAAAGCATCTATACCCCATAAAGTGCACACAGCGGCGTTCTAGCAGACACCGAGTGCGGAGTCAGAGTAATGAGAGCCGCCTGCCAGACAATGCACCCCCTGCTCTAGCATTCAGGAAAAGCTCTAAATAGCTGAGGGTTTGTTACAGTGTATCAGGTCTACACAATCTGCACCCAATGCTAAATCTGTACCAGTGTCGTGTGTAATGTGGTTTCTAGTAAATTGGTCTCCACAAGGGGGCGATACAACGCCTTGAGGGGCTCTGGGGCAGAGCTGCACCCCATCAGATTACCCCATTGCTCTAAGCTCCAGGCATGTACATGGTACCTGCACTGATACATTGTAACATACTGTAATGACAGGAGTGAAACATGTTCTACTAATGGACCGGATACAATGTAACACATTCTCAGCTGTGAAGTGTAATGTCAGCGCAGGGTTTAGTAAAAAAACAATCCTCCCGTTCAATGAAAGCAAGCAGAGATCTTGGAAATGGTGAAGAATGAAAACACAAAGTATATCAGAAACTATATGTTTGTGTGTCAGTCCTCACTGTAGCTCTGGAGTTGTACTCGTGAAGCAGCAGCTCAGGATGAGCACGTAGCCTCCTGCATCTGTTCTCTCCGCAGTCCTGACCACTTAGTATTCGCGCCCCATTGCACATCATTTCGGAATCATTATATGGAATTTCTGGCTGATCCCGGGATCTGTGGAGATTATTTATGACCTTTATAACTTTACCAAGGGAAATGTTGCACTAAGTAACATCAACAAGAAGACATTTTAGGGAACTTTAAAAAAAAAAAAAAAATTAACAGCGCTGCGGGTGTTTAAAGGGAAAGTCGCCTTTAAGAAGGGATGTGTAAAGAAGGGGACGTTATTAAGGGTTAACCCCTCGGATCAGAATGTCTGCTCTGCGGGTCATAGATTGGAAATGTATTAGAGATGATTGGAAATGTAAAAATAAATTCTCATAGACTGCAATAGAAAAGTATCTATTCTGGTATTCTGTCCGTATACCACCCCTATAGTTACTGGTATATGCTGCATACGGATCTTAAAGAGAAGAACCACAGGAGAACATACAACATCCATGTAGTTATGGGTGAGGCCGTGGTACAGGGCTGCACTACCATGTCATCCTCATTGGGTTTGGGTAGAAGATTCCAATCTTCCAGATCTCAGACCCCTCCATGTCCTCCCGGTCTATGAGTGCCCTCTCCTGTCTCTAGATGCACCCATGGCCTTGTGTGAGGTTTTCCTTGGTGTAATGCAGCCTCATGGGACTCATCTTCTGTCTTTTTGCCATTTGCAGGAGAACCCATACCTCTGCAGCGACGAATGCGATGCCTCCACCCCTGACCTGGCTCATCCCCCCAGTCTCATGGTGGACAAGGACGAGGAAGGTTTGGCCACCTACTGGCAAAGTGTCACATGGAAGCGATACCCAGAGCCGCTGGTTGCCAACATCACAATGTCATGGAACAAAACCATAGAGTTAACTGATGACATTGTGGTGACCTTCGAATATGGACGCCCAACCGCCATGATGTTAGAGAAATCCTTGGACTATGGAAGGACTTGGCACCCGTACCAGTACTACGCCGATGACTGTATTGAAGCCTTTGGCATGACACCCAAGAGTGTGATCAACCTAATAGCGAGTAATGTTAGCCGGGTGCTGTGCACCGAGGAGTATTCCCGCTGGGCAGGTTCCAAGAAGGAGAAGAACGTCGTCTTTGAGGTTCGAGAACGCTTCGCCATCTTTGCTGGGCCGGACTTGAGGAAGATGGAGAACCTGTACACTAGGATGGAGAGCGCCAAAGGGCTGAAGGACTTCTTCACCTTCACCGACCTGCGGCTGCGACTCCTGAGACCGGCGCTGGGGGGGACCTACGTGCAGCGCGATAATCTAAGGAAGTACTTCTATGCCATCTCCAACATCGAGGTGTCAGCAAGGTGAGTGGTCGCATGTCCCCAAGAATTCAGCCTATGATAGTGGCATCTAAGGGAGCAGCTTAGTGGCCAAGTGCTCAAGGAGCGGATTCAGACATAATCATCTTGTGATGGATAAGCAAGTGCAACAGAGGCGGAGCCAATGTGCCTGATTAGCCTACAGACAGTCGGAAGTGCTCCAGCACTTCTCTATAACCTTATCCACCATTGACTTTATGTTATGGCCCCACCCCTGGTGCACTTACAATATGTTATCCCCATTATTGTGCCAACCTATGCATGGATAGATGCCATGCCGGGGTCTCGCCCACATCTGCAGGCCACATCACCTAATTAATAAGAAGTGCAGAGCTGGTTATATCTCAGGCACATCTGCTGCCCGAAAAGAGCACAGTCCCCGGGGGACCCTCGGAACAGACGGGCCGGGGGTCTCGTCTCTGGCCGCAGAATCACAAACTTGCTGCTTTTCTTGCAGATTTTCTGATAATTGCAGATAAGCAAAGCTCTGAGCCTCGGTGTATCCGAGCCGCGAGTATCCAAGCTATATGGAGGCAGGTAGACCACATGGTACCCAAATTATCTAATTCTGGGTTCTGACTGGATCCTATAATAACTAACGCAGCTACAGGTAGGAGATGAAAATTACAGTAAAACCGTTCATCAGAAATATTGGGGGTCATTTACTAAGGGCCTGAATCGCGTTTTACCGGCAGGTTACGCAAATTTTCCGTTTTGCGCCAATTTTCCATGTATTGTCCTTGGATTTTGGCGCACGTGATCGCATTGTGGCGCATCAGCGCCGGCATGCACGCAACGGAAATCGAAGAGGGGGGGGGGGGCGTGGCCGAACGAAAAATTTTCCAACATATTCAGAGGAACCGCCACATTTAGAAAAAAAAAGTCTTGTGGGACACGCGCTTACCTTCACCAAGTATAGGATCATGCACTCTAAGGAACTACCTTAGTGAATAGCCGGAAGACCCGAATCCTCCGCAGAGAAAGTGCCGTTGGATCGCAAATGGACTGGGTGAGTAAATCTGCCCCATTGACTTCAAGAAGAGAGGGAAACTCCGATAGATGGCGGCATTATTTATCACGGACCATTGCAGGGCATCCTCTACCTGTAGCCATGTCAGATAATATAACATACAACTAGAGTCCATTATGCCCACTCATCCCACTACTTTGTGCATTATATGTCGCCATTGGGGCAGATTTACTTATCCGGTCCATTCGCGATCCAGCGGCGCGTTCTCTGCGGTGGATTCGGGTCTTCCGGCGATTCACTAAGGTAGTTCCTCTGACGTCCACCAGGTGTCGCTGCTGCGCTGAAGTTCCCCGAGGCCCACCTGAGTGGCCTGAAGTTCACGATCCTATACTTGGTGAAGGTAAGCGCGAGTCCCGCGACACGTTTTTTTTTAAAATGCAGCGTTTTCTCCAAATCCGTTGGGTTTTCGTTCGGCCACGCCCCCTGATTTCCGTCGCGTGCATGCCGGCGCCGATGCACCACAATCCGATCGCGTGCTCCAAAATCCAGGAGCAATACAGGGAAAATCGGTGCAAAACTGAAAAATTTGCGTAACCTGCGGGTAAAACACGTTTCGGGCCCTTAGTAAATGACCCCCAATAATGTTTCATCCTATAAACCCTCCCTCTAAGTGCATCCATAGCCCTGCTGTCCTGGGGGTCGGTCACACCCTCCCTCTATGTGCATCCATATGCTGCTGGAGCATGGCTTGCTGCAGCTGTCGATTAGCCTGGGATTCTTCCTGCAGGTATTTAATAAAGTCCTCCATCTTGGCTTTATCCTGCAATTTGCCTGCTGCTTTCACCCAGGCCATGCAATGTTGCAGGATGTAGCGAGCCTTTCAGGTGTGTGTCTTTTGAACTGCCCGCAATCCGAAGCACCATATGTGGGGATTTGGCCCAGTAGAGACTGTGGTAACGGGGTGCTGTGATCCCTGTAGGTTACCTTCCCCACTCTCTCCATGACCTCATATGGTCCTTGCCATTTGGCCAAGAACTTGCTCTCCACGGTGGGCACCAGAACTAGCACTCTATTGCCTGGGTTAAAGGTCCTGAGTCTGGCTGACCTATTGTAGACCCTAGACTGGGCCTCTTGTGCCCTTGTCATGTGCTCCTTTACAAGGGGCATTACCGCCGCTATGCGGTCCTGCATAAGGGAGACGTGTTCTATCACACTACGGTGGGGGGTCCTCTCCTGTTCCCAGGTCTCCTTGGCTATATCCAAAAGCCCACGTGGGGAACGGCCATATAACAGCTCAAAGGGTGAGAAACCCGTGGAGGACTGGGGAACTTCCCGTATGGCAAACATCAAATAGGGCAACAAACAATCCCAGTCCTTCCCATCTTTGCTGACCACCCTCTTAAGCATCCCCTTCAAGGTCTTATTAAACCTCTCGACCAGGCCATCTGTCTGAGGATGATACACAGAGGTGCGGAGCTGTTTTACCTGTAGTAACTTGCACATCTCCTTCATTACCCTAGACATAAATGGGGTACCCTGGTCAGTCAAGATTTCCTTGGGGAGGCCGGTGCGTGAGAACACCTGGAACAGCTCCCTAGCAATATTCTTGGAGGAGGTGTTCCTTAATGGAATCGCCTCGGGATACCGCGTAGCGTAGTCCAGGATAACTAGGATGTATTGGTGCCCCCTGGAGGATTTGACTATGGGGCCAACCAGATCCATTGCAATCCGTTCAAAGGGCACTTCTATGATTGGTAGCGGGACCAAAGGACTCCTAAAGTGGGAGACCGGGGCAGTAAGTTGACACTCAGGGCAGGAGCTACAATACCGGTTTACCTCCTCCCACACCCCGGGCCAGAAAAATCGCTGCAGGATCCTCTCTCGGGTCTTCTCAGCACCTAAGTGCCCTCCCAGCACATGTTTGTGTGCCAACTCTAGCACCAGCCTACGGTGAGATTGGGGTACTACAAGTTGCTCAACCTCCTCACCCCGTATCTGGTCGACCCTGTACAACAGTTCCCCAATAATCACCATTCGGGGGTATATTTTATCAGCCCCTGGTATTTGGAGTACCCCATTTACCACCTTAACATTCTCCCGTGCTTTAACCAAGGTAGGGTCCTGTAGCTGTGCAGCCCCAAAATTCTCACGGGAAAACTCAAGGTCCAGCATGTCGGCCATCTCCTCGTGGCCCTCGACCTCACCAGCTAGGACCTCTAGGGGAGAGAATTCATCACATGGGGTCACCCCTACTGCTGGTGTGGGTACATCGGCCTCAAAGGGTTCAGGGGCCAAGGCCGGACATACCTGACGTCCATTATCTGCAACAGCACCTGAGGTGGGTCTTCGTCTCCAGAGGTCCCAAAACACTGGTAAGTCTCTGCCGATTAGCTCTGGCCTCCTCTTGCAGGTATTTAATAAAGTCCTCCATCTTGGCTTTATCCTGCAATTTGCCTGCTGCTTTCACCCAGGCCATGCAATGTTGCAGGATGTAGCGAGCCTTTCAGGTGTGTGTCTTTTGAACTGCCCGCAATCCGAAGCACCATATGTGGGGATTTGGCCCAGTAGAGACTGTGGTAACGGGGTGCTGTGATGCAGTTCAAGACAGTGACACCAAGGTTTAGTCCAAAACAGGTCTCGCCTGCGTTTATTGCAGCAAAAGTAAAATAAAACAGCCTTCACATTCAGGCATCCAAACAAAATAATATCCTACCCGTCAGGGTGCTAACTAAACATAGGTTCTCTGACTCACCGCTAACAAAACACTTTTGTTGCTCCAGGCCCAGAGAGCAAGGCTGCATGCTCCCCAGCCTCCTGCCAGAGAGAGACAACAACTTCAGCTCTGCTGAGTGATTTTATCCAGGCTGATTAGGCTGTTCCCATCACCTGTGTCCAAGGTGCTGGACAAACCCACCTCAGCACTAAGGCCTTGCATAGAAGCAAAACCTAGGGGAAACATACCGCCCATCCACAGTTAACCCCTTCAGTGTCTCACAATATATATATATATATATATATATATATATATATATATATATGGCATATATATCAATGCACTAAATAGTGTTGTGACTTTTTAGCACAACTTGAAACAATCATCATATTTTCACCCTTTCATCCAACAAACATATCCTATTATACTATTAGCTCTTCGCCATGACCTTCTTTTCTCTGCCACTTTATACCTCATACTTGTTAGTCCTCCACTAATCACAGTTGTCCCCATCATTGGTATGTGCACAGAACAGTATGACAGAAAAAGAAGAAAGAAAAGATTGACAGAGATAGCACTAGCAGATGGTGATTAGGTACAAAATGGTGAGGCAGTAAAATAATCAAAAGGTACAAGCAAAGGTCAGTATCACAGCAAGTATGATTATACTGATACATGCTCACTGACTTCCTTCCAGCATGTATACAGTGTGAGGAGAACTATAAGCTACGGGCAGATAAGTTCTCTATCGGAGGAGGGGGAGACAGGCACAGCAGATCTTATAGTGTTTGTAGCTGACTTGTAGCAAGAGCTAGAGAGTGTCATTGTGTGAAATAGGCATCTCATGGATCTCATCATCTCTTTCTATGTGTCAGATACTAGTGAATGAAAGTGTATATAAACCTGTACCCTGATAATCTAACCACATTGTCAGAACACAGCATCTCATAGCACTACAGGAATCATAATGTTTCTCCTTAGAGAGTCCCTGCCCACACTCTGGAATATTGACTGACTATCACTGAGTGATAGGAACCTAAAACAGCAACAAAACTGAGGGAAATTGTAAAGTGAAGAGTTAAAAAACATCTTTGTGGTGTTAACATCAAGAGAGGATTGAAATGTGAAAAATTCCTTTCATAGGCAAACCCCTTTAAAAGCTCATATAAAGTTGGTATTTATACATAATAGATTCCTCATGTAATATATACAATATCTACAAATCCAAAAACTGATCAGCTGGTTAAACCTAATTTACACCAAACACACTTTTGCCAAACCATAACTGCTACACTAATAATAATGATAATAATAATAATAATAATAATAATAATAATAATAATAGCAACATATATACCACTACAGCACTAAATATTATTCTATACACAAGATATTTTTATTATTTTGTAATATATGTATGTTATAATCCAATAAATAGCAGACAAAATAGAATATTGAAAGTAGACAGAATCCTGTGGCCACACTTATCCCCTGTATTTGCCTCTATCACCTATATGTTACATTGTTGTTCAGCCTCATTGAAGTGAATGGGACTTAACTTCAGTACAATCTGCAGAATAATAGTGGCTGTTCCTCATAAAACTCTACGGAACCAGCAAACCTTTATTGAGGAGGTTTTCCTGCTGACTTCTGAGCTGTTTGCTTAATCCACTGATATAATGTGCTGCCGCTGAATCTCTGTGAATACTTGACTCTCTTTACATCATTGTGATATATTATACTTGACATTTAAGTCAGTGGGAACTTATTTACATCTGTTTGGTTTATTTATAGAAATTGATCTTATACCTGATTATTTATCCTTAGGAAAACTGCTGAATTCGGCTTAACGATTTCTATTTATAAAACTGGTGTGAAGAACATCATGGATGACATATAAAAATACATCGGCCCTCAGACTAAGTAGTCAAGGGCATGTGCTGAAACTCATGCTAAATATGATGACACATCTATTTATAGGATTAAACTAAACAGACTCAAAACAGACTGACAACAGGCCAAACCCAAGCATATACAAAAGGACACGAGAACTTTATTGTAAATTTCCCCTGCCATTAACTGGTCCAGCCCACCAACTGTGTACTTACAGTATGGCATACAGTCCAGGTCTCTAAAGTTTGTGGCCTAGCATATTTACAACAGGGGCTTTAGGAGGCTTCCCGAGATGTCTAAACCCTCCACAGACAGTGACAAATGTCACCGCTACTCTCCACTTTTCCCCTGAAACTGGGACTGCAGAGCAACAGTGAAAAAAAAGTGTAAAAATAGAAATAATTGCATAAAATAAAGTCCCAACGGTCTGCTATGACATTTCAGAGACACAAAGTAAATAACTATAAAAAATATACACTAAAAATGTATTCACAGCTCAGTCACATTATTTGATACCCAATTACCCTAAGACAAAAATGAGATTGAAAAATGAGATTCCGGGGCGAAGCCTGACCGCGCTAAGAGCTGGACGCTTGAACCGCAGCTCCTGCTAAGCTAACCTAGCACCACGGAAATATTGCGACTACGACACCTCAAAATGGGGAAACTAAATAAAGAAAGGGGCCCAGAATGACTAGAGACCCCCAGAAGCAAGAGAAATCAGGGGGATCTAGAGAAATATCTGAGGAAGAAACTCACCATGCCACCAGTCCGCCCGCGCAAGATGGCGCCGGACATCCCAATAGAGTCTGACTGCCAGGACGAATCAGACGCTGACTCCACAGCAGAAGGAGAATCCGTTGCAGGGCAGGCAGAAACATCACCGCTATCAAAAGCTGTGCTTCAGAAGGTACTGGCGCAGGCATTAGCCCCGATATTAAAAGAGCTGGCCGACATTAAGGAGGAGGTGAGATCAGTAGGGAAAAGGGTGGAATCCTTAGAGAACAACCAGGCAGCCATTGTGGACTTCAGCTCTGCACTAGCTCACAGCTTCTCTACGCGGGCCGATGGCCTGAATGCGGCAATATTGCAAATAGAAGACCAAGAGAATAGGAGCAGGAGGAAGAATGTCCGCATCAAAGGGTTAACAGAGGACATTACACATGATAAGCTGCCCGAGGCGGCCATTAAGATTTTTGCAGGCCTACTCACAGAAGACAGAGCTCAGAAGATTATCATTGAAAGGATCCATAGATCACTTAGACAACCACCCAAACCAGAGGAACCACCTAGAGATGTACTATGTGGCCTTCTAAGCTACAGAGACACTGCTGAAATTCTGAAAGCGGCTAGAGAGGCTAAAGAAATAGAATTTGAAGAATCTAAAATAGCCTTATTTCAAGATCTAGCTCCCTCTACTCTGTACAAAAGAAGATTGCTGCGCCCATTGACGGATTACCTGAAGAGCCAAAAAATCTTATTTAGGTGGCTGTTCCCATTTGGTCTAAGTTTTACCTCTCAAGGCAAAAGGTGTATCATCAAAACCCTAGCGGACCTTCAAAGAGCCTGGGACATTCTGGACATCCAACCCATGGACATTTCATCATGGATGCCTGTAACAGAACAGCACCTGGACCTGCCCCCACTACCAGTCATCGACAAGTGGTCGACAGTAATGAAAAGCAAATCTCCTAGAGCCAGAATGGGCAAATGAAGAGCTGAAGACTTCAACTTAGCTTAACCCCTTGAGAACTACATCAGATGATCCAGGAGGAAATGTCCTGCAATAAGCCCTGTGGAGATTCACAGACAAGCATGTATATACAGGACTCTCTCCCTCTTTGATTTACACCTCTAATCTACTGTTATCAATGTGTCTCTTCTTCCCTAGACTTATACCTAAGTGCTTCTCTATTACATTCCTATCCATTCCCTGTCCCCTTCACTCCTCCTCCCCCCTTAACCTTCCTTCCCATACCCCTACCCATTCCCCTCCCTTCTATCTATCCCTTACTTCTCCTTCTAGCTACCAATACAGACTAATAGAGCAAGGCAATAGATTCCCAATTGATGGCTAGTACTACTTATATGGAATGTTAATCGCTATGATCTTATTCTTCACACACACCTTCATCCCCCTCCCTTCTCCCTTCTTGTCAATAAGTGTTATATCACCAACATGAGGAGGTGCATATTAACTCCTCAGAAAAATGAGATTCCAAATTTGTGGCACAAAGTGTCAACCATTATTCTAAAGTCTGCTTTAGGGTAACACAGTTACAGTAAGAAAAAAACAGCTAACATGTAAAAACATTTTATCAAAAATACCTAAAATTTTGTCAAAATCCACATCCAAAAAACAACTTCCGGTCAAATTTTTCACCTCACGTCTGCTGGGGGAATAGGAAAACTTTGTCTTCGGGGAGTGTGGAAAGGTGTTTTTTGCTTTTTTTACACACCAGGACGGACGTGCATTGGGCAAAGAGTAGGGGCTCCTGTGTGGGATGCAGGGCCGGCGTCAGCACTGGGCTATGTGTTGTGGCCCAGAGTTGCTGAGGGGTCAATGTAAGGTTTTATATAATAAATCCATATGAGTTGAGGGGTGGGGGCGTAGTATAAATAACAATGGGTACAATAAATAACAATTTTTTAGGGAGCAGGACACCATGAGTCTCTGTTACCCAGGGGCCTACTGAAAGCTGGTGTCGGCCTTGTTGGGGCACTGTGGTTGCTATGGGGGGTGTTCTGGCTACTATGTAGATGACACTGTGGCTGCTCTGTGGGCACTTTGGCTGCTCTGGGGGGGCACTACGGCTGTTATATGGAAGAAACTGTGGCTGCTATGTATTGGCCTTTTTAATTCCTATGTTGGGGCACTGCTTTGTGGGGAAGTCTAGCTACTAAGGGGGTCACTCTGGCAGCTATGTGGGGGCACTCTGGCTGCTTTGGTGGCACATACTTGCAGTCGCAGTGTCTCAGGTCATTTAACAATGTGTTTAGCTTTGTGGTTTTCCCTGTAATCGTTTTACTGTATAAATGTAACTACTAAATAGCCTGAGATATATTTATACGGTAGTAAAATTAAATTCAGCCCTTGTATTATTGATAATACAATAAGTGAGGAGTTTGTCATTTGGATTCTTTTTTCTTTTAAAGTGTTCAAGAATTTTAATATTTTCAGAGATCAGGCATTTTGGGATGTATAAATACTAAATTTGTCTATTATTTTATTTGTTACATTTTTTTCAGACCCTCTAAGGTGTTTGAATCATTGGGGGTGTGATTGATTATGTATTGTACTGCAGTACAATGGTATTGAGAGTATAAAGCCCATTTATAACCTCAGGGAGTAATAGATTGTAATGTATGACAGGCCTGGGAACCTCATGGTAGCAGATTGGTTCAGAGGGGCTGACTCATTACTTAAAGGTCCATTGGGCAGCGCCACTTTTTGATGGACAACTACCTATGGAATTTTATTGAATAAAACACATATTACACAGTTACAATAAAACAGTTATAGAAAGTAATACTAAATATTTCCCAATAAAATAAAATATCTGCTCCTCGCATCCCACTGTATAAGATTCTGCCTGTGGAGCAGAAACTATGTACAACATGACAGGTTCCCAAGATCATGGCGTGAGACATTGTAAAGGTTTGTTATAGTATAACAAATAACTTCCTCCTAAAGGAAGACATATCCCTCTGAAGTGAGCTGCCTGTTCATCGCAAGAAGGAGAGTTAGTTTTCCATGAAATCTTCTCAATGCCTACGAGGATCAGAAGGTTGAGACAGACCTGTCAAAAAGAAAGTGTTTCCCTGTAGCTAATAAGACGGCTTCAGAATTGAGGTCCAGCTTTAAGAAGAGTTTGCAGTGATTGTATATGCGGCTACTGTATATAACAATAAGTACTTTATATGGGAGTACATTATCTATCAACACATTAACATAATTGGAGTTCTTAATAAAAGCCAGCATCCCCCACATATTGTGGTCCTGCCCAGAATAGACGTTCTGAAAAAATATATCCCTCCCGTGTTACCCGTGACTAAACCACCAGCTCCTGTGGTGGTCCAAGGTGAACTAGAGTTTGAGGTAGAAAAGATTTTGGATTCCCGCAGGGTACAAAACTCTGTCCAATATCTGGTCCATTGGAAAGGTTATGGCCCGGAACATCGTACCTGGGTTTCTGGTAAAGATCTCCATGCTCCACGTCTCCTCAACATATACCACTGCCGAAATCCTTCTAAACCAGGTGGGAATAATGAGGGTCCAGTGGCCCCTCGTAAAAGGGGGGGTACTGTTACGTCTTTGCCTGTATCGTCTTCTGTCCGCGGTATGCGGCTTAGAAGGCGTTGAGGTTGTTCAGTGTTCCTGTGTGTGAACTGGGACTGAGATTGCTGCAGGGTTGATTGTTGCACCACACCCGCTTCCCTGCAGTCTAGCAACAGTTAACCTGCTGTGAATGACAGATCTCTCCTCCAGTCACCTTGAGGGGAGGTTCCCCAGTCACCTATATTACTTCCCAGCACAGGTTCCCCAGCGCTGGTAATATTCGTATTTTTCAGCTCCCCAGTCCTTTCAGCGTTTTGTTTTGATATTGACTTCTCTGGCATTCTGACTTTGGCTTTCGTTACTGACCTCGGCTTTCGCTTTCTGATTCTGCTTATATATTGCTCTCTCCGTTGTGACCCGGTTTACCTGACTTCGCTACCTGTGTGTATTGTTTGTTTGTCGTGTTTTTTGTCTGCACTGTAGCCTAGGAAGGGATCGTCTTCGTGGTTGTCCCGTATCAATAGGATACCGGAGGCAAGTAGGCAGGTGACAGCATTGGGGGGCTCAGACTTAGGGCTCACTGTCTGGTTAGTTGCCCCTGAATCCCCGAGCCATCATTATAGAGATACTCCAAGATAGCATCTCTAACAAACTACTAAAATATTTTCCCCACCACAGAAGTTAGACTCACAGGTCTTTAGTTTCCAGCTTGTAGCTTATTGTTACATATATCCCACACAGTAATCCTTAAAGAGGTCAGATAAAGTTTGATATCCAATGTAAAGGTGATAAATATATCATTTTGGAGGATCCAACAGCTGGACTCCTATGCAATTTGTAGATTGGGGGACATCAAGTCTCTGACCCAATGCAAACCCCATTTTGTCAACCATAGAAGTCAATGTTGCTCAAGCTGCCTGTGCATTCCATTGTTTTGCTGGTCTTAAGCAGATCAGAGGGACTTTCGTCCCTCCATTTTGTAGATGTGCATACATCCTGCAATTTGCCTGCTGCTTTCACCCAGGCCATGCAATGTTGCAGGATGTAGCAAGCCTTTCAGGTGTGTGTCTTTTGAACTGCCCGCAATTCGAAGCACCATATGTGGGGATTTGGCCCAGTAGAGACCGTGGTAGCGGGGTGCTGTGATGCAGTTCAAGACAGTGACACCAAGGTACAGTCCAAAACAGATCTCTCCTGCGTTTATTGCAGCAAAAGTAAAATAAAACAGCCTTCACATTCAGGCACCCAAACAAAATAATATCCTACCCGTCAGGGTGCTAACTAAACATAGGTTCTCTGACTCACCGCTAACAAAACACTTTTGTTGCTCCAGGCCCAGAGAACAAGGCTGCATGCTCCCCAGCCTCCTGCCAGAGAGAGACAACAACTTCAGCTCTGCTGAGTGATTTTATCCAGGCTGATTAGGCTGTTCCCATCACCTGTGTCCAAGGTGCTGGACAAACCCACCTCAGCACTAAGGCCTTGCATAGAAGCAAAACCTAGGGGAAACATACCGCCCATCCACAGTTAACCCCTTCAGTGTCTCACAACACATACAGTATATATACACCATATATACACACATACAGTATATACACACCATATATACACACATACAGTACTTACATATATACACACATACAGTATATATACACCATGTATACACACATACAGTATATATCCACCATATATACACATAGATACAGCATAAATACACCATATACACACATACAGGCAGTCCCAGGGTTACATACAAGATAGGGTCCGGAGGTTTGTTCTCAAGTTGAATTTGTATGTAAGTCGAAACTGTATATTTTATAATTGAAGTTCTAGACAATTTATTTTCTTTTGTCCCAGTGACAATTGTAATTTAAAAATTTTTGCTGTAATTGGAGCAAGGATTATCAATAAAGCTTCATTACAGACACCTTACAGCTGATCAGTGCAGTCTGGGACTATAGTAACATCCAGAGAGGTCACCAGAGGTCACAGGGGGCAGAGGGGTCCGTCTGTAACTAAGGGTTGTCTGTAAGTCGGGTGTCCTTAAGTAGGGGACCGCCTGTACAGTATATACATACATACATACAGTATATACACACCATATATACACACACAGACTACACATACATATATACACACACAGCATAAATACACCATATACACACATACAGTATATACATATATACACACACATACAGTATATATATACACACATAGATACAGCATAAATACACCATATACACACATACAGTATATACATCTCTCATCGCTCCTTTATATTGTTGCCACCCCTTATATCCTCCCCCACATTGAGTCCCCCTCTCATACCTCCCCATATTGTGGCCCCCTCTCAAACCCCCCCATATTGTGGTCCCCTCTTATACAGATAGGTAGGTAGGTGGATGGATAGATATATATTAGATAGATAGGAGATAGATCCACACATCACACAATGATCTCCTGCCGCTCGGCTACATTATATAC
Source organism: Engystomops pustulosus (assembly GCA_019512145.1). NCBI lineage: Eukaryota > Metazoa > Chordata > Amphibia > Anura > Leptodactylidae > Engystomops > Engystomops pustulosus. Next base: position 21,383 of record WNYA01000889.1, read on the forward strand.
ATCCGAATGTCGCAGCAGAAATCGAGACTCATCAGACCAGGCAACGGTTTTCCAATCTTCTACTGTCCAATTTGGATGAGCTTGTGCAAATTGTAGCCTCAGTTTCCTGTTCTTAGCTGAAAAGCGTGGCACCCGGTTGTTGTCTTTTCGGCTGTAGCCCAGTCTGCCTCAAAGTTCTACGTACTGTGCGTTCAGAGATGCTCTTCTGCCTACCTTGGTTGTAACGGGTGGCGATTTGAGTCACTGTTGCCTTTCTATCAGCTCGAACCAGTCTGCCCATTCTCCTCTGACCTCTGGCATCAACAAGGCATTTCCGCCCACAGAACTGCCGCTCACTGGATGTTTTTTCTTTTTCGGACCATTCTCTGAAAACCCTAGAGATGGTTGTGCGTGAAAATCCCAGTAGATCAGCAGTTTCTGAAATACTCAGACCAGCCCTTCTGGCACCAACAACCATGCCACGTTCAAAGGCACTCAAATCACCTTTCTTCCCCATACTGATGCTCGGTTTGAACTGCAGGAGATTGTCTTGACCATGTCTACATGCCTAAATGCACTGAGTTGCCGCCATGTGATTGGCTGATTAGAAATTAAGTGTTAACGAGCAGTTGGACAGGTGTACCTAATAAAGTGGCCGGTGTGTGTATCTATCTCATATCTATCTATCTATCTCATATCTATCTATCTATCTATCTATCTTTGTGATCCGGATCCTGTGTCTCCCCCAGGGCTCCTGCTATGTTCCCCCTGAATCCTGCGTGCGGGGGGGGCGCACGGTAGCCTAGAAGAGCGTCTTCTTGGTTTGCCGTATCAATAGGATACGGAGGCAAGTAGGCAGGTGACAGCATGGGGGCCAGACTTAGGGCTCACTGTCTGGTTAGTTGCCCTGAATCCCCGAGCCATCATACACAGATGTACGGAGTTTGATTGACATTGTAATTCACAAATGGATTGCCTTATCCTTAGTTATCTAAACGGTGACTGGTTTGCTTGTTTAGTTTATACAACAAACATAACTATATGTACACTCACCGGCCACTTTATTAGGTACACCATGCTAGTAACGGGTTGGGACCCCTTTTGCCTTCAGAACTGCCCAATTCTTCGTGGCATAGATCAACAAGTTGCTGGAAGCATCCTCAGAGATTTTGGTCCATATTGACATGATGGCATCACACAGTTGCCGCAGATTTGTCGGCTGCACATCCATGATGCGAATCTCCCGTTCCCCACATCCCAAAGATGCTCTATTGGATTGCGATCTGGTGACTGTGGAGGCCCATTTGAGTCCAGTGCCTCATTGTCTGTTCAAGAAACCAGTCTGAGATGATTCCAGCTTTATGACATGGCGCATTATCCTGCTGAAATTAGCCATCAGATGTTGGGTACATTGTGGTCTTAAAGGGATGGACATGGTCCAGCAACAATACTCAGGTAGGCTGTGGGGTTGCAACGATGTCAATTGGTATCAAGGGGCCCAAGAGTGCCAAGAAAATATTCCCCACACCATGACACCACCACCACAGCCTGAACCGTTGATACAAGCAGGATGGATCCATGCTTTCACGGTTGTTGACGCCAAATTCTGACCCTACCATCCAATGTCGCAGCAGAAATCGAGACTCACAGACCAGGCAACGTTTTTCAATCTTCTACTGTCCAATTTCGATGAGCTTGTGCAATTGTGAGCCCAGTTTCCTGTTCTTAGCTGAAAAGGTGGCACCCGGTGTTGTCTTTGCTGTAGCCCATCTGCCTCAAAGTTCACGTACTGTGCGTTCAGAGTGCTCTCCTGCCTACCTTGGTTGTACGGTGGCGATTTGGTCACTGTTGCCTTTCTATTAGCTCGAACCAGTTCTGCCCATTCTCCTCTGACCTCTGACATAAATAGGCATTTCTGCCCACACAACTGCCGCTCACTGGATGTTTTTTCTTTTTCGGACCACTCTCTGTAAACCTAGAGATGGTTGTGCGTGAAAATCCAGTAGATCAGCAGTTTTCTGAAATACTCAGACCAGCCCTTCTGGCACCAACAACCATGCCACGTTCAAAGCCTCAAATCACCTTTCTTCCCCATACTGATGCTCGGTGTGAACTGCAGGAGATTGTCTTGACCATGTCTACATGCCTAAATGCACTGAGTTGCCGCCATGTGATTGGCTGATTAGAAATTAAGTGTTAACGAGCAGTTGGACAGGTGTACCTAATAAAGTGGCCGGTGTGTGTATATATATATATATATATATATATATATATATATATCCCATACTTTCAAAAAAGAGAAATATTCTAAAATTGATTTTTACTACAAATCGATTTTTAGTTACTAAAATTGAATAAAACACAACTTTTAAAAACACTATAAAAACTAGTGCTTATAATAGCAAAAAATGACAAGATTTTAGATTGACTCTTCAACATCATTTAAACCATCTGGATATAGTCTTCTCAGTCGGTAAAATCAGAAGGATTCTCTTCTACTTAAAGGTAACCTACTACCACGGATCTACCTATTAAGGTACATCCAGTCGTAGTTGCATCTGATGGTTGTAAGGATAGCCCTTTCTTTTATAATCTTTAATCGGGGTAATATGCAATTTGTAATATGTGATTTGTGGGCATCTCGGGATTTCACCGGGGGGGGCGCACGGTAGCCTAGAAGAGCGTCTTCTTGGTTTGCCGTAATCAATAGGATACGGAGGCAAGTAGGCAGGTGACAGCATTGGGGGGCTCAGACTTAGGGCTCACTGTCTGGTTAGTTGCCCCTGAATCCCCGAGCCATCATTACACAGATGTACGGAGTTTGATTGACATTGTAATCACAAATGGATTGCCTTATCCTTAGTTATCTAAACGGTGACTGGTTTGCTTGTTTAGTTTTATACAACAAACATAACTATATGTACACTCACCGGCCACTTTATTAGGTACACCATGCTAGTAACGGGTTGGACCCCTTTTGCCTTCAGAACTGCCCAATTCTTCGTGGCATAGATCAACAAGTTGCTGGAAGCATTCCTCAGAGATTTTGGTCCATATTGACATGATGGCATCACACAGTTGCCGCAGATTTGTCGGCTGCACATCCATGATGCGAATCTCCCGTTCCACCACATCCCAAAGATGCTCTATTGGATTGCGATCTGGTGACTGTGGAGGCCATTTGAGTCCAGTGCCTCATTGTCTGTTCAAGAAACCAGTCTGAGATGATTCCAGCTTTATGACATGGCGCATTATCCTGCTGAAATTAGCCATCAGATGTTGGGTACATTGTGGTCTTAAAGGGATGGACATGGTCCAGCAACAATACTCAGGTAGGCTGTGGGGTTGCAACGATTCCAATTGGTATCAAGGGGCCCAAGAGTGCCAAGAAAATATTCCCCACACCATGACACCACCACCACCAGCCTGAACCGTTGATACAAGCAGGATGGATCCATGCTTTCACGGTTGTTGACGCCAAATTCTGACCCTACCATCCAATGTCGCAGCAGAAATCGAGACTCACAGACCAGGCAACGTTTTCAATCTTCTACGTCCAATTTCGATGAGCTTGTGCAATTTGAGCCTCAGTTTCCTGTTCTTAGCTGAAAAGGTGGCACCCGGTGTTGTCTTTCGGCTGTAGCCCATCTGCCTCAAAGTTCACGTACTGTGCGTTCAGAGTGCTCTCCTGCCTACCTTGGTTGTAACGGTGCGATTTGAGTCACTGTTGCCTTTCTATTAGCTCGAACCAGTTCTGCCCATTCTCCTCTGACCTCTGACATAAATAGGCTTTCTGCCCACACAACTGCCGCTCACTGGATGTTTTTCTTTTTCGGACCACTCTCTGTAAACCCTAGAGATGGTTGTGCGTGAAAATCCCAGTAGATCAGCAGTTTCGAAATACTCAGACCAGCCCTTCTGGCACCAACAACCATGCCACGTTCAAAGGCCTCAAATCACCTTTCTCCCCATACTGATGCTCGGTGTGAACTGCAGGAGATTGTCTTGACCATGTCTACATGCCTAAAATGCACTGAGTTGCCGCCATGTGATTGGCGATTAGAAATTAGTGTTAACGAGCAGTTGGACAGGTGTACCTAATAAAGTGGCCGGTGTGTTATATTATATATATATATATATATATAATATATATATATATATATTTCCCATACTTTCAAAAGAGAAATATTCTAAAATTATTTTTACTACAAATCGATTTTAGTTACTAAAATTGAATAAAACACAACTTTTAAAAACACTATAAAAACTATGGCTTATAATGCAAAAAATGACAAGATTTTAGATTGACTCTTCAACATCATTTAAACCATCTGGATATAGTCTTCTCGTCGGTAAAATCAGAAGGATTCTCTTCTACTTAAAGGTAACCTACTACCACGGATCTACCTATTAAGGTACATCCAGTCGTAGTTGCATCTGATGGTTGTAAGGATAGCCCTTTCTTTTATAATCTTTAATCGGGTATATGCAATTTGTAATATATGTGATTTGTGGGCATCTCGGGATTTCACTTTTCAAAACTTGACCCCATTGCAACAAATGCCAATGTCAGGCTCCAGGGGAAGTGGACCCACTGGACTACCACAGACGATGAAGTAAGCCGGCACCTGGGACTGGAATCTACGTGGAACCCAGTTTTCACCAGAGCCCGATGCAAAGCGGGTTGGACTTGCTGAGGTGTGGTAACACAGGTCGTTTCACAGGTGCGACTTTGTCTGCGGTGGCAGCAAAGGCAAGGTACACAGACATTAAGCAGAATCGTAGTCAGGGACAGGCAGGAGGTCAGAATAGGAAATCACAATAACAGCACAGGGAATAGGAACAAAGTTTTCTCTAAGGCACAAGGGACGAAGATCCAGCAGGGAGAGGCAGGTTTTTATAGAATTCTGGGAAATGGCCAGCGCCAATTAACGGTGTTCTGGTCCTTTTTCTGAATTTTCTGAAGCCGGCCACCCTAGGAGCCGGGGACACGCACATGCGGCCCAAGGACCGGGATCAGGGGCGGGGAGAGGTAAGCAGCGCGAACGCCACACTGGCGTGTACAGAGGAGGGCGGGTGAGCCCGCGACCAATCTTGGGCACGCGTGACAGTACCCCCCTCCCCTTCGGCCTACCCCTCTTCTTAGCTGGAGAAATCTCTGAAGGAGATCCTTGGTCCAGGATATTGTCCTCAGGCTCCCAGGACCTCTCCTCCTGACCGAACCCCTTCCAGTCGATGAGAAAGAACCACTTTCATATGACCAACTTCATATCCAGGACCTCCTTTACTTCATAGACATCATTAGCATCAGCCTCAGGGGTGGCATGAGGTACCTGTCGGGAGAAGCGGTTCAAGATGACTGGCTTCAGGAGGGAGACATGGATGGAGGTTAGGGATGCGCATGGTGGGAGGAAGGTGCAGCTTGTATGCCATGGGATTGATGTGCATCAGCACATCGAAGGGACCCAGGAAACGCGGCCCAAGTTTATAGCTTGGAATATGCAGCCTCACATATCTGGAGGAGAGCCATACTTTATCCCCTGGAGAAAAAACTGGGGGAGGTCTTCGTTTCCTATCAGCCCAATTTTGGTGCGGACGGACGCCCAAAGTAGAGATTAACGAGTCTGTTCCCAGATGGACTTAAGGTCTTCTTACCAACTCTTCCAAGGCAGGATATCAGCAGACACAGAGATAGGAGGAGGTGGGATGTCGTCAATAAACAATAAAGAAAGGATTGGTATCGGCAGACTCAGACTCCAGAGAGTTGTAGTAGAATTCAGCCCATGGCAGTAGAGTGGACCAGTCATCCTGTAGGGCGGAAACAAAATGGCACAGATAGCAGCCTAGGGTCTGATTAATCCTCTCAACTTGTCCTTTGGACTGCAGATGGTACGCAGATAAGAAGTCCAGCTTCACTTGAAGTTGACCGCCAGAAACGGTAAACGAACTGGACCCCACGGTCAGAGAAAATGTGCAGGGGAAGTCCATGAAGCCAGAAGATGTTCAGAAAGAACAGACTGGCATGGCATGGAGCTGACGGCAGACCTGGCAGAGGAACAAAATGGGACATCTTGGAAAACCGATCTGTTACCACCCAAATGACTGTATTACCGGAAGAAGATGGGAGATCAGTTATAAAGTCCATGGCTACGGCAGCTTCTTACTTGAAAGACTTATGTCCGACCAGCTCTTCGGAAGAGGATGCTGACTTGGGGATATTGCTCTTGTGTGGCTGGGCACGCTGGGGTACAGAGATTTGTTGCTCTCATATCTCGCTATTACTGGTGGCCAGATCTGGTCAAGGATGTAATAACAAGATATGAGAGCAACAGATCTCTGCACCGTAGGGTGCCCAGCCAATGTCCCCAAGTCAGTATCTTTTTCTGAAGAGCTGGTCAGACATATGTCTTGCCAGGAGAAAGATTCCTTAGGTCCGCAGTAGCAGGAACGATATGGCGCAGAGCCGGTTCTTCCGCAACAACATTAGAGGCACAAGAAAGGTTCTTCAGGTTCTTCTCGGTTGGACGGAAGTGGATCAGGAAGTTGAACCAATAAAAGAAGAGGGACCTGCGAGCCTGTCGAGGATTTTGTTCGGCCCTTGGGCCCTTTCTGGCTGAGTACTGCTCCAGCTCCTACTGAGGAAAGGCTTCTCCGTATAAGGCCGTGTGAGAACTGGGGCCGAGGCAAAGGCTGGCTTCAGACTAGAGAAGGCTTCTTCAGTCCCCAGGAGCCAGAGTCTGGGATTGGTGTTCTTCTTGATCAGCGCCACAATGGGAGACACAAGAGAAGAGAAGTCTGGAATAAACTGTCAGACAACTTAGCAGGATCCATCTGTAGACCCTTGTCAGAGATGATATAGCCGAGAAAGGGAAGACTCTTCCGGTGGAACTGGCACTTCTCGAGTTTGGTGTAAAGGTGATTGGCTCTTAAACAACTAAGGACTTGCTGCACGTAGGAATGATGGTTCTCAAGGTCCGTAGAGAGCACCAAGATATCGTCGTGAATGACCAGGACACAGTTACATAGCAAGTCTCTGAAAATGTCATTGACGAATTCCTGAAAAACAGCTAGGGTCCAAACGGCATGACAAGGTACTCAAAGTGCCCATCACGAATATTGAAGGCGGTCTTACACTTTTCACCTTTGCGGATCCAATGAAGTTATATGCCCCACAGTGGTCTAGTTTTGTGAAGACCTTGGTTCCACGTAAGCGGTCAAAGAGTTCTGCGATCAACAGCAATGGATAGCGGTTCTTCATGGTAATCTTGTTTAGACCACGATAATCTATGTACGGACAGAGTGACCCATCCTTTTTGACCACAAAGAAGAACCTTGCTTTGGCAGGAGAAGAGGATTTACGTATGAACCCCCTCTGTAGATTTTCTTTCACGTAAGCCGACACTGCAGCGCACAGACAGTGGGTACACCTGACCCCATGAAGAGATGTGCCTGTCAGCAGGTCAATCGGGCAATCGTAGGGTTGATGTGGTGGCAAAGTCTCCACTTGCTTCTATGAAAAAACATCTGCAAGGTCCACATATTGAGCGGGGAGACCCACCAGAGGCTTGGAGGACTTTGGAAGCTAAACGGTCAAGACGGGACAATCTAGTTCCAGACAACGTGACTGGCATTCTGGTCCCCAGCGGAGAACTTCACCCGTGTGCCAGTCGAGCACCAGTGCATGGTGCTGCAACCATGGAAGATCCAGAAAAAACTGAAGACATGCATCGAGTTAGCACGTAAAAGGAAAGTCTCTCCTTGTGCAAGATCCCCATTAGTAGGCATAGGGGTCAGTGCTGTACCGGATCAGGTCTTGAAGAATATGCCCTCTGACTGATGAGATAATGGCTTCTCAAGACGGACCACAGGAAGATGGTACTGGGAGACCAGAGAAGCATCCGCGAACGAAGGCAGAGGCTTGAAACTGATTACCCGTCCCTGAGCTGAGCAAGACTGGTATGTTCAGATATGAAGAAGCTTTGTTCTCATCTATGGACGCTTCTCCCAAGAACCCTAGGTGCATGTGTTTCCTAGACGCTGAGGATGGAGTGGACAGGACTGAAGGAAGTGTTCCGGGCTGGCACAATAGAGACAGAGGTTCTCCTGAGGTCGCCTGGAACATTCCTGGGAAGACATCCGAGCTCTGTCCACAAGCATCGGTTCCTCTGCAGTGGTCACGGCAAGAGGCTTAAGCGGTCTTTGGAATTCAGGAGCCAGGCGAAGCAAACGTCGGACCTGGATATGCGCTTGCTCTAAACTTTTCTCATTAGAACGACCCATAAACCAGATATCAATCTGATTGGCCAGAGATAAGATCGCTCAGAGTAGCCGGCAGGTCACGTACAGACAGGGCGTCTTTAACTTGTCCTGAAAGTCCCTTTTTAAAAGTCGCAATCAGGGCTGCATCATTCTTTGAAGGTGCTCCTGCTGGACACACAATTCTTCCTGTACAGAGAGACCCTGGAAAGAAGCTACAATTAGAGTCTGAATTTGCCCTCTTTCTTTCAACTGTACTGGTGGCCTCAGGGGGCCGATACAATTGAAAGATGTTGAAGAACAGTTAGCAATAAGTTACTGCTAAAATGCCATGTTGGCACTTCACGGTAAATAAGTGGATTTAGGTTGTTGTTTGGGCACTCGGTCTGTAAAAGCTTCCCCATTAGAGATGAGCGAACATACTCGTCCGAGCTTGATGCTCGTTCGAGCATTAGCGTACTCGAAACTGCTCGTTGCTCGGACGAATACTTCCGCGCGCAATCGAGGAATGTGGACATCCGCGTAATCCCGGCCCCGTTTTGCGCCCCTTATTCTGGCGCCATAAACGAACGGCCAATCACTAGCAGAGACTTCTGCACCTCCACCCCCAGCAATCGACGTGGCTAACCCCTATACCCGTCACGAGTAGCAGTGTGGTTGGCTGCGGCCAGATACCAGGATGACCCTGAATATACGACTAGCCCCCGCTGCCCTGCGAAGAACCGTTCGCCAGCCTTGCTCTGAACTCATTCTGTGCGTCTTGGGTATGCCGCATACGTGGAGGAGCTGGCTAGCTGGGGCGAGCGATGCAGCGTAGCTATTTCAAATTAGAAATAGTGAGTCCTACACGAGTGATTCTACACAGAAACACTCCCCTTCCTTCAGGGCTGCCATAACTTACGGTTATAATCTTTTATCATTTTTTATTTATTTGCGACGCTACTTAACCATATTGTGAGGAATTTGCAGGGGGACTTGCTCACCGTTGTGTTTTAGCGCTTAGTGTTCCACCCATATCCCACCCCTTAAAAAACTACCCAAAAGTGGGAACGATTTAATTAGGAGGTTATGATTTCAATTAAGCACCTTCGCCTCTTACTTTTATTTTACGTGCTCTATTTTGCATACTCAGGCAGTCATCTCATCTGGCAAGTAGCAGTGTGCTTTCATACTTGCGCTAGCAAAATAGCCATAAAGGAGAAATTTCCATAATTAACACAGGCTTTACCTTAGTCCTACATAAGCGTTATATTATGTTTTACTTTTCTGTGTTGTTGCTGCTTTGGGTGCTGCTCCCTTCTGCACCCGTGCGCATCTACTACGTCAACTCTGGTGAAGGAATTTGTAGTGGACAAGAACGTCGCTCGATCCGTTGTGTTTACTGCTTAGTGACACATCATATCCATCGTCAAAGTACCAAGTGGTGCATAACAATTTATTAGCATGGGTTGTGGATTTCAATTAGGCCAACAGTCTGACCCATTGATACTGTTTTATGTTAACTTTATTTTATTTCATACCTCAGCGTCATCATCAAATCATCGGCTACAGGTCGTGCTCTTCATACTGTGAGCTAGAAATACCAGTAGAGAAATACCCACCCAATCGGAGCTACTTAGGCCTACAATAGCGTTATACTATATTTATTTCTGGTTGATCTGCAATGGCCTTAGTGCGTGTCCTTGCTGTAGTGCATGTACTACCGAATTAGTTGTGAGGCAATTGTAGTGAGACTTGCACCTGAGACCAGTTGTGTATGCTAGTCGTCTTAGTTGACGCACCTTATCCTTCGCAACAGAACCGAAGTGGGAAATTTTTAGGGTTTTAGAGCATGCTTCCACTTGTGGGCCCACGTCCTAGCCATTTTACTCTTTACTTTCAACGTTTATTTGTCATAAACTCACGCAAGCGTCGATCCACTCGATCTGGCATGCAGTGTGCTTTCAATATTTGGCATTAAAGCAAAAGCATAGAGAAAATCCAATAACTGCTTACCTTAGGCTACAATATCGTTTTATATTTATTCTTATTGCTGTGAGTTGATTCCGAGGCTCGGTTGGCTGTCCTCTTGCTGACCAGTGCTACTACCTACCTCGGATATAATTGCGTGAGGAAGATATGTGTAGTAAGACTTGCGACCCACGATTGTGGTCACTTTCTGCGCTCTAGTGACGCACCGAGACATCCCATCTCACAAGAACTCGTACAGTGGGAAATTATAATTAGGGGTTTTGAATTTCAAATGTTCGCACATGTCTGCCATCCTTACGTAAATATTGTAATTTTACTTTTTATTTTTTGCGTACAACTCAGACAGCGTCGACCGTCTCGGACAATACAGCATGCTTCTCATATCTCTGGCTAGACCAGCCATATCCATTAGGAGCGCATCGGTTTTAAAACTAAAAACACAAAACAACAGAACAAAAGAAACGTAAAGGAAATTAAGTGATATAACTAATCAATTTCTCAAAATGTTTACACAGCCGAGGTGGCGTAGTGTGTATCTGAGGACGAGGGCAGGGGGACGGGGACGTCCACTCTTCAAGAACGTCAGAGTCCGAAGGTCCTGGGCAGGTTAGACACACTAGCTGCTGAGGGAGCAGGGTAAAACGCCAAAGGCAGAGCTATCCACTCCCTAAGGTTTTCCTAGGCTCATTGAAGTTACTGGGACGCGTGGTAAGCTGCACCTGTATGAAGGCCCAGAACAGTGCGAACAGTCTGAGTGCTCGTGGATGCCGACATGCCTTACCACTCCATTATTGTCACACAGTCATCTCTTCCACGCAGTCCACCCACGTGCTTCACCACCAAGTAGAGAAAAGCGGCACCTCCTCCCGCTCACCTGCAGCCTACAACCCCCTCTCCCCCCTCCCCCAGTTCTGCCCCGCTCAGCCCGCGAGTTGAATTTCGCATTTGAACGGCATACTCTGAGGTAATTGATTTTCCTGGACCCTTCCCACGTCAGCCAACCCCTCTGTCCACGTTTTCTGCTGAACGCGCAAGATTTTCCGATGCCCACTGGTACTGACTCCACCGGAGCTCCCTCCAGTCTTCGTTGGGTGTATGACCTTTCTTGATCAGTAGTTGGAAGAAAGCTGTGTAAATGAGGGTGGCTCCGATTCGATGAGGAACCCCGGGTTTCAGTAAACAGTGTAGAAGTGGTTGTCCAGGGCAGAATGTCCCGAGTGGGGCGGAGTTTCAGAGACCATGAGGGACTCGGAGGTAATTACAGTAAGCCGACAGAAACCCAACCGCCGGGTTCAGAGTAGGTCCGGGTCGACACACACTTGCTCTGCAGGGACGGAGGGTGAAGAGTCCCTGTCGCCCAGAACTATGCCTGGAAGAATGCATGGGTGTGGGGCCATAATCGGACAGGGCAGGGGGGCCCTATCTGCCGGGCGTGCATCACGAGTGGCATCAGACTGCAATGTGTCACGGCTATGATAGCTCCCGCTGCGAGAGGCCACCTTCCGACTTAGGCAGCGAGGGCTCGATTTCGGATGGTCTGGAGGTTCTGTAAAGAAGACAAACCTGGAATGACACGACGGACTTGTGTTTTGCAACCAGCCCTTGCCAAACCAGATCAACCACTACTTACTTAACTACCACTCAGTATGCGGTGGCAATAGCAAATCGCTAAAACACCACGCCAGCTCCGTGCACGCATAAGCCGCGTTGCACACTCCGGCCGTGGCACACAGCTCCCTTCCAACTTGAATGTCACTGATGAGCAGACCTGACCCCCTGACCCCGTGACCCCTAGGCCCCAAAAACGCCCCCTCGTTGCGCCCGACTCTTCCCACGACTCCTCCACCGTCACTACACCACGGGCATCCGCACCAGCGTTCAGCCATCTCATACCCCCCGACCGAACCGCTGGAGCGGTAAACTGGAAATTATAATGATGCGCTAACCCCACCCAGCACTGGCCCCACGCCATTAATGTTCCCAGGCTCCCCGATTGTCTCAGCCTGTGAGATGCTGCTGATGGGCAGTAAAAACCGCATGCCTGTCCACCTCATGGCGGCAGGCACAGACCCCATCGGTCATTCTGTCCGCCCAAGCCCCGCCCCGAACTGAATAGGCAGGCCCGAACGACTGGAGGGCGGTTTTCTTATGGTGCCAAGTCAGCACACGGGCCCTGGCAAAACCAGGAGGGCAACAGAACCGTTGTCAGACTAAGAAGCAGATGAATGGCACGTTGCGCTACGGGTGCCACAATGCGGTATGGTTTTGCCGTAAGGCCAATGGAAATTTCTAGGCATGTCTGGTGACGGAGGTCACAATGAACCACTGAGGACAACGTGCGACCGAAGTGCTGCCCCGGTCACTGTGCCGTGCTATAGGAGTAAGTTACTAAATCGACTGACGGCACTAGTTTGGGTATGTTAAGACCGATAGGAGGTTTGGTTGGTGGGCTGGACTGGCGGTGGAAGGAGTCTGACCAAAAAAGTTAAAAACAAAACTAACAAAAGACATCCATCAGTTTCGCCTGAGGGGTGTGTGCCAGGGTCCGCCAGACTAATCAAAACTATGCATAGTCCTTCATTTGTGCCCCCTGAACACTGAAACTGCTCTCAAATTGTTTTCGCACTTATAAATGTAAAGCCCTAAAACACACCCCCACATTCTTTTTGTGTCTTTGTCGGACAGATGCGAGCCCGAATAATTGGCGCCAAGACCCACTTTATAAATCATCTGCAAGCAGTCTCTGAACAAGCATTTCTTCTTTTTAGTGCAGAAGTCAGTAACAGAAATAGCGTTCCCATATATTAATGCACTTAAAACATGTGGGTCACCGTGTGAACACAGCCTAAGGCCAAGTTCACAAGTTTGGCTTAATTTGCCTTTGTGCAAATTGCCATTACAAGCGCATTTGCAGTGTTTTCCTTCCCTGAACGTATAAAGTGTTTGTTTCTAAAAATGGGTAAAAAAAAAAACTCCACTTCTACGGGCTCTTACAAGATGCGGAAACAATAAATTTAAAACTCATTTTGTGTTTGGTTGGAGCGGATTTTCAGGTGAGCTTAAAATGCATATCTTGTGAACTGGATACGTAGGGGCAGTGGTTGGCGAATCTATGGCAACGGTTGTCAGAGGTGGCCACTCTGAATTCTCTCCCATCTCTGGGGCAACTTAAGGCCAGCACAGAGTTTTCCACCAGAAAAATAGGTACTCAACAGGGGCAGATTTACTTTAACCCGCCCATTCGCAGATCCATCGGCGCGTTCTCTGCCAGTATTCGAGTCCGTACGTACCCAGAATGAAGTGTAGTTCCGCCGCCGTCCACCAGGTGGCGGCTGATGCTGCGCTGAAATCATCTCAACGCGCGGAATTGCACCACTTCGTAACATTTGAAGGTAAGCGCTTCCTAAGCGAACAGCTTTTTCGGAGATTTTTAAACTGCGGGCGGTTTTTTTTCCCGAATACGACGGGTTTTCGTTCGGTCTTGAACCTACGCCCCCCCTCGCCGCGCCCCGATTTCCGTGCTCATCGCGCTCAATTGCACCGGGCGCCCATATGCGCCACAATCCGTTCGTGTGCGCAGCCAAATCCCGGTCAATTCAGGTCGCGGCAAGCTCGCAAAATCGGAAATTATTCGGTTAACACCGGTCAGGGAAACGGGCGCGAATCGGGCCTTAGTAAATGACCACACACAAGACCTTAACAGGCAGTTACCCACAAGTCAAACATTTACTAAATCTCAGTGCTTATTTTAAACCCTTTAGCAAGGAAATATCTCAATAGTCTGTGCCAACTCCCTGCTTACAAATTGTAATCAGTGTCCTTAGTAGATCTGTTTATGTTAGGAGAACAGTTCAACAAAATAATAAATTACTGCTACGTTATAGTAAAAATGACAACTAATTGTGAGTAAATTGTGTGGGAGTTTTGGGTTGGTAGAAATAGTAATAGTGCGGTGGGAGCTGCACGTCTCAAAAAAGGTTCGCCATCACCTGATATGGGTTCCCCCCTAAAATTGGGTGGCAGGGGTTGGGGAAAGCCAACAAATTGTCAAGGTATCCCAGAGGATAATTAGAGGGCGTAACACTGGAAACCTGCTAAGGACATGGGAGAGCAAACTGCTTTATGGAACAGATCAGGGGCTTAACCACAAGGATACATCTAGGAAAGCCCACCCGGCAGCATTGTGGGTCCAAACAACCATTACAAAATACCAAAAAAATTTTGAATTCCCTAAAGCTTGGTGCTGAGGTGCTTCCCCAAAGTTCTGTTTATTTTTCCTTCTTAATCATGTGTTAATTGGGGAGATATTGGTGGAGCATCGGCGCGAAAGGGGATCCTGATTGATCAACTCACATGGTCTCATCAGCTGACCGTGCTCCTCGATCCGCAATTAGATCTGCACATCAATTTGGGTTAAAAGTAGGCGATAAAACAGCACAAAGTATGAATAAGTGCTTGGCAGCAAAAATATGTAAACCAAAGTTTTATATAAAATAAACACTAGTGAATGAAAAGCTTTTTCGCAAACGTTTTTATTGGTCTCTATTAACTAAACATTTTCTCAGTTAACCCCATAGTAACTACCAGAAATTCTACCAATTTTCTATGGCAATACCCTATCTGGGTGCCTCTATAATCCTCACATTTCTTTGTTTTAACCAAATAGATGTGTTCTACTGTGGGCACATCAAGAGAATACATGCAGGCAACAACTTCCTTAATTGCTATTTATATTTATATATATTTTTATGTTCTTCAACAAATTTAGTGTTTCCAGATTTCATAAAGTGAGGGCACGCTAACACAGTATATCATTACCACAGAAAAAGCCTTTCAGATGAATAAACATTCATGGAAATAGTAATATGAACATACGAGTTAGGTGTTCGTAAATAGTACTCACGGGCTGGTACATTAAAAAAGTTGCTCAATAAAAAGTAGTGGCACCTCCTATCCATGCATACTGCGCGTCAAGAAAAAACCCCACTAACCGTGTATACCTACCTGTCCCAGAAAAACAGCGAACCCAATCACATTTGAAGCGTCAAAAGGCTTGTCAGACTGGTATAAGATGATGAAAGTGAACTAACCCCCTCGGCAAAGCGCGATAGGCTATTGCCCTTGCTGTATAACAGTTCAGTGTAGAACCCGAACCTCTACATATAGAGGTGAACCTCAAACTATCAGAACAAACCTGCGATCCCTGAGAGACCTTGCAAGAGAATGGAGAGGGAAACTTACGTATCATCGGCCGCTGATGAATGTGTGAAGCGGCTACAGATAACAGAAGGTCAGAGACAACAAGAGAGAGAACACAAGATAACAGCTGGAACCTCCCAAGAGTGCAAACAGAGACAGTGTACAAATCCAGTGGGGCAGCGAAGCACAGATCATATAGGAATAGAATGATTTGATAAACGTAGCTATAATGTCAAATACACAGATAAATAGCAAAGATAAGGAAAGAGGAAACAATAACAAGGATGGGACTGCAATAAACCAGGTAACAAGCTGATGATGAACTGGACACAAATAAAGGGAAGTATGGATCTGCTGCGACCCATTAACACTGAATGGACGTGGACGGAAAAAAAACTGAATGTAGCGGAAAAAAAACTGGGGAGGAAGGGGGGCAAAGTTGCCATGGGTGAGCGCTCCCGATCACTCAAATTCACAACCATTGCTTGTCAGCAGAGTTGAACAGCTGCAGAAGAACTTGGTTTGTGGTTCAATAATCCAACATAGAATTCTTATACTGCAGCAGAGCTTAGCTAAACAGTCACGACAAAACAAAACACTGATACCAAAATGTACACAAACACCCAAGCTTTATTCTGAGGACGGAGACACCTAGCTCATGCTCAAGGTTGTCTATGGTTGGTTCAGAATTGGGCCGGTACTTCAATGTGAACTCACGCAAGTTTGTTGTAATGCCAATTTCAGAACAACAAATACTAGTAGGTCCGCACAAAACAAAACAACCAACATGCTAGACTAACTTGGCTGACACTGGGCAAAAATCACCCAATATTACAAGACTTCCATAAAACGGATCTGATAGGAGTGAAAACATGTGGTAGGGGAAAACTTCTTTTGCCAAAATAAATAACTTTTAAGGTGGTATAACTCTCGGTGATATAGAACTTACTTAATACAAAAACCCATGAGTGCTATAGAGTGATCTAAAATGCAATCGTAACAATGTTAACCTAGGAATGTCATCAGTCCACAAAATGAGCCTAAATAGTTTGATTTTATGATTCACCCAAAATTTACGGCCTCTTCTAAAGTTTCATTTTTTAAGATGGCTGCCAGGCTGGAAACTTACAAGTCCCACAATCCTTTTAGGTGTCTCAGTAAACGTCACTCCTCGCTCTTATGTTCTGCCCCAGCGATGATGGGGTTTGTAACAGGTTTTATGCCGCATTGAGCTCTTCCTTGTACCCCCATATTATAGACTGACATGTGTAACTGGGACACGATCCATACCGGGAGGCCACCTTACAACACTGGCCTACTGGATGCACTGCAGCAAGGAAACCCACAACAGCCAAACGAGTCGCGTCGTCCACATGACCTGATCCCCCCAGAGACTAGGGGTGGCAGGAGCAGTGGTATTGATAAGTGAGACATAGTCGACCCAGGTGAGACCCACATGTATACTTCCTCTGCTGCTGGTATGCGTCTGTCACAGACAACCGCCGCAGAGGTAAATTAACTGGACCCATGTTAATAGTAAAACGTGCCAGTAGCAACTTACTTAAATTAGCTAACGTTCTTCATTACATCGTGATAATAGTCACCAGCAATTTTTCAATGGCTATAACTGATAGCGGGACGCACAATTTTTAAATAACAACGTATTACATTCATAAGCTTATATTTCACGGCCCATTTGTATATGAATTAATGCTGATTCTCCCGGAATAACCCCCTCTTAAAGGTATGTAATTATTATCTGTATTGGGTGGCCAATACTGTTCTGCCTGTCAATTTAGTGTACATCCCCCTTCTAATAAAGCTTATAATTATTCTATGTGTTTTGCAGAAGGTATGCGAGCGCACTATTTTAGTCGACATATTACCTGTGATCGACCTTCTAGTGCGTGCCACATTTGTTCTAGTGTGTACGTTTGCACTTTCTCTTCGCTAGTTGCAAAACTTGCTTGCGCCGTATATTATAATGAAAGTGGGCATCATTCACCGACACATGGTTGTCAGCAACCAAACCCACACGACCCATCAGTTTGGTTAATTGCATGCTGTGCACTGGCATCCATGCAGTACCTATTAGGAGGCGTACTCGGTCAGTGTTTCAGTCTATCGGAGGGCCAGTTCAGTCGGAGGATGCACGGGATGAAGTCTATGAGTTCATGAATAAGTCAAATCGAGCTTTTATTTAAATGATGTACCACTAGAAATAATGCTCCAGAATACGATTCTGTAAAGAGGTACATGTTGTCTGCAAAGGATTGGTTCAAACTCAATCATGCACGGACTTGTTTTAATAAAACTGTGGGGTCTTTTGTCTTATTGATAGTCTGGATCAGGTCATTTGTCTAGAGTACACGTTTAGATATATGAGCTATAATGGAATGAGTTGTGTGGATCTGTGAGTATGTAGAGACCTTTTGCTCAGACAAAAGAAATACCGAGTGTAAATGACTGTCGTAGAATACAGTCATGGTTGGTGTGAAAAAACATCGATTTTGGCCGTATATCCTCTCAGATTATCCTCACAATACACCACGCGTACACCCCCAGATGGGGCTACAATTTATAGCCTTCTCTAAATTTGTGGACATAAATATTTTTCAAAAACATTAGTGAGCGTAGTGCGGATTTCAAAGTATAAAAATTGTTGATTATACACATTAATCTGCGCTATCTAACGGAGGTTTATGGGGTAAAGTGTTTTTAGATTATATCTTTATGGCGCTGCGTAGTTTTATAATTTAAGGGTGTTCCCACTTCCGCAATACAGGTTAGTTGTTGTTTATTGAAAAGGTCATACAATTATTTACAATATAACTTTCGTGATGCAATTCCTCACAGACACTCATCTGCTTGCTGTCATAATCTATGAAGCTTCATAGGTGTATATCACGGTATCTAGGTGGATAAAATAAAGCTCGCCTATATACGGTACATAGTGCATGGTTTCACAGCTCTGATTACTGTCTGTTGTTACTTGGCTAACTAGTCTCTGCACTCTGTGTTGGAATCCACTGGGTCAGAGTTACTTGTTGCACACTGTGTACGTAAACTAAGTTCCTTTAGAACGCCAGCAAGCAGAGATCTAGAGAACATCTTGGTGTAACAGGATGGCGTGAAGAAATTGAAACAAATGTGAAACTTGTGCAGTACCTTCAGTATTGGTACCAAACAAGATCATTAATCTTTGCCGATATGTAGGATAGATAACCCCCCTTATTTCATACGAAAGCGATGTTCACACACAATCCCGAATTGCAGTTTTCCAGATCCAGCCCCTTATATGCATTTTTAGACCTATCCACATTAATATGATGTAATAGGTAGATAGATATACACAGTAGTGTACTGGTTAGGAATATATCCTTGTCCCTATTTATATAACGTAGCAGCTATTGAATTCTTAACATCTATCTATATACTGTACATTCTTATTCATACAACAATCGTATATACTCCTATATCATCAAATCAATACTATATATCTTTTGTCCGTCGTCGGTCCATATATGACTATAAATAGTACCATGATGTTAAACTCGTGTTCGAATAAAACTATACTTGATCTTCGGAACTATATTTGTGGAGGGTGTGATCTGTGTGTATGCATAGTAGACAAAGAGATGAGGATTAGAGACTATATACAGGGTAAAACGAGAGGACAGGGTATATAGAGTATAAATGTACGTGGTGTGTTCAAACTGGTTCATTCTAGTATATAATTCACTTCATTCACGTGGACTAACTCCATATACCGTACAAATTTAGACCTCTATATATGTTGACTATGTAGGTATAATGTGGAAGGTGTAGGAGACAGTCTATGCAGTATAGGAGATATGGAGAAAGGATAATATGTGTGATCAAAGTATTACTTGGTTATTTATTTGGCGCATTTAGGATATGAATAAGTATATAGTTAAGATGTTATATATGGACGGCATATACTGTATATATCGGTCTTCATTCCTAATGCGGGAATCCAATGCTAATCTATATAATTCAGTCCCTTATCCTATATTACTAATTACATCACGTTTTATGACATACTACAAGATGGTACACCATTTTAAATTTCTTCTTTTTCGATTATGGAGACATAGTATGGTTATGATTAGAGATGAGCGAACATACTCTCCGGGGAAAGTCTTGTGATTGCCCGCTTCGAGCAATAGCGTACATCGAACTGTGCTCGTTTGGCGTTGGATGCGACGAATACTTCGCCCGCTCGAGAAAATGGCATCTCCCGCCGTTTTGCCTTTTGGCGGCCAGAAACAGAGCCAATCACAAGCCAGGAGACTCTGCACTCCACCCAGCATGACGTGGTACCCTTACACGTCGATAGCAGTGGTTGGCTGGCCAGATCAGGTGACCCTGGAATAGACTAGCCGCTGCCCGCGCTGCTCGGATCATTCTGTGTCTGGTGGCCTCTAGGAAGATCTGCTGCTGGCAGGGAAAGCGGTAGGCTGTTCAATTAGAATAGTGTTAGGCAGGAGGATTCTACAAGAACCCACCAGCCCTTCTTAGGGCTACAATAACGTTATACTTTTTTTTTTTTTTATTTGCAGCTACTACCACTATTGTGAGGAATTGCAGGGGGACTTGCTACCGTTTGTGTTTAGGCTTAGTGCACACATTTATCCCCTCAAACACCAATGGGAAAATTTATTAGGGGTTTGATTTCAATTAGGCACAGTCTGCCATTTACTTTTTATTTTACGTTTATTTTTTCATAACTCAGCGTCATCTCATCTGGCATAGCAGTGTGCTTTCATACTTGGCTAGAAAATAGCCATAGGAGAATCCAAACGGCTTACTTACGCCTACAATAGCGTTATATATGTTTTATTTCTGGTTGATCTGCTGGTGGCTGTCCTTGCTGCAGTGCATCTACTACCAAATTGTGAGGAATTTGTAGTGAGACTTGCGACCTTTGTGTTTAGCGCTTAGTGACGCACATATCCATCGCAAAGACCGAAGTGGGAAAATTTATTAGGGGTTTGATTTCAATTAGGCACAGTCTGCCATTTCCTTTTTATTTTACGTTTATTTTTTCATAACTCAGCGTCATCTCATCTGGCATAGCAGTGTGCTTTCATACTTGGCTAGAAAATAGCCATAGGAGAATCCAAACGGCTTACTTAGGCCTACAATAGCGTTATATATTTTATTTCTGGTTGATCTGCTGGTGGCTGTCCTTGCTGTAGTGCATCTACTACCATATTGTGAGGAATTTGTAGTGAGACTTGCGACCGTTGTGTTTAGCGCTTAGTGACGCACATATCCATCGCAAAGACCGAAGTGGGAAAATTTATTAGGGGTTTGATTTCAATTAGGCACAGTCTGCCATTTCCTTTTTATTTTACGTTTATTTTTTCATAACTCAGCGTCATCTCATCTGGCATAGCAGTGTGCTTTCATACTTGGCTAGAAAATAGCCATAGGAGAATCCAAACGGCTTACTTAGGCCTACAATAGCGTTATATATTTTATTTCTGGTTGATCTGCTGGTGGCTGTCCTTGCTGCAGTGCATCTACTACCATATTGTGAGGAATTTGTAGTGAGACTTTTGCGGACCTTGTGTTTAGCGCTAGTGAGCACATCCATCGCAAAGACCGAAGTGGGAAAATTTATTAGGGGTTGATTTCAATTGGCACAGTCTCATTTTTTTTATTTACGTTTATTTTTTTGAATAACTCAGCGTCTGTGCTTTCATACTTGGCTAGAAAATAGCCATAGCAATAGGATAGCATCGTTTGGTTTTAAAAACTAAAAAACACAAAAAAAAAAAACACAAAAAAACACAAAAAAAAGTAAAAAAAATTAAAGTTATAACTTTCATTTTCAAAATGTTTAACCCGAGAGCTAGGGGTAGAGGACGAGGGCGGGGACGTGGGCGTCCAACTACTGCAGGGGTCAGAGGCCGTGGTCCTGGGCGGGGTGAGACACCACCTGCTGATGAGGGAGCAGGGGAACGCCGCAGAGCTACACTCCCTAGGTTCATGTCTGAAGTTACTGGGACTCGTGGTAGAGCACTGTTGAGGCCAGAACAGTGCGAACAGGTGATGTCGTGGATTGCCGACAATGCTTCGAGCAATTTGTCCACCAGTCAGTCTTCTACGCAGTCCACCCATGTCACCGAAATCGGCACTCCTCCAGCTCCTGCACCTCAGCCTCCTCCCCCCCAGTCTGCCCCCTCCCAGTGACCGACGGACTGTGGTGTGCAACCTTTGCCAAACCAGGATCACCACTACTAGCTTAACTACCACCAGTATGCGCAGGCATATGAATGCTAAACACCCCACTCAGTGGCCCCCTCCCAAACTGACCTGTTTCCCTTTTTCGCAGTAGCAGTCTTCCAGATGGTTGATGGCCTTGTCACGGGCACTGCTCGTGTGGGAGGGATAAGTAGAAGATCATCCGTAGCCCGATATTCTTTCTACTAGGGACACAAGCTTCCTCAGCATTTGTGGGACCGGCATGTCCAACCCACCGCTGGAGCCGAGAGGGCAGAGAAAGGGTTGAACTTGTCAGAACCACTCTCTGACCACTGTGATGGGGTGCAGGTCCTCGGGTTGTAGCCACTTCCGGACAAGATGATCAGGGTCATGCATGTGGAGCGCGGGGGTAGTTTTTAGAGTATGCCCCACTGGTGGACCCGGCTGGAACGACTGGAACGGTGACCCCAAGACGAGCCAGAATCTCCGCCTTAGCTGGGGGTACCTCACGGGCTCCGTTACTCAGGTCGTAGTAAGCCTTCTGCGACTCGCCTGTCAGGACGGTGCCAGGACATCGGCCCACTGTCAGCCGGTACTCCTCTCGCCTCGCCTACTCGCTCGAACACAGTGAGATACGCCTCCAAGTCGGGGTCGCCGTCATCTTTTGTAAAGCCTTCTGCACTGCACCGGGTGCGGAAATGCTGACAACGGGTACCCTTGCAAACCAGGTATGGGACCCCTGAGTAGTCGTCGTGCGGTGCTGCCATAACGCCAGAAAACTTTTCCATCATCAGCTGGACATGGCTCGGGACTCTTCATGATGTTGTTTTTTTTTTACTGGAGCATGGCTTGCTGCTGGCGGGAATCTCCTCATGCTGCTGGAAAACATGGGCTTGCTGCTGACGGACCTCTGCCCCTGCTGCTGCGGGACCTCTCCTCCTGCTGCTGGAAGCATGGCTTGCTGCAGCTGTCGATTAGCTGGGACTCTTCTGCGGGCGGAACCTATACGCCTGCTGCTGGAGCATGGCTGCTGCAGCTGTACGATTGCCTGGGATTCTTCCTGCAGGTATTAATAAAGTCCTCCATCTTGGCTTTATCCTGACCAATTTGCTGCCTGTTTCACCCCAGGCCATGCAATGGGGCAGATGTAGCGAGCCTTTCAGGGGTGTGTCTTTTGAACTGCCCGCAATCGAAGCCACCATATGTGAGATTTGGCCCAGTAGAGGACTGTGGTACGAGGTGCGTGTGATGCAGTTCAAGACATTGACACCAAGGTTAGTCCAAAACAGGGTCTAGCCGCGTTTATTGCAGCAAAAGTAAAATAAAAACAGCCTTCACATTATGCATCCAAACAAAATAATAGCCTACCGTCAGGGTGGCTCTATAAACATAGGTTCTCTGACTCACCGCTAAACAAAACATTTGGCTTCCAGGCCAGAGCGCAAGGCTGCATGCTCCACAGCTCCTGCCAGAGAGAGACAACAACCTTCAGCTTGGCTGAGTGATTTTATCCAGGCTGATAGGGTGTTCCCATCACCTGTTCCAAGGGTGCTGGACAACCCCACCTCAGCACTAAGGCCTTGCATAGAAGCAAAACCTAGGGAAACATACCGCCCATCCACAGTTAACCCTTCAGTGTCTCACAATATATATATATATATATAGATATATATTATTATATATATATATATATATATATATATACAGTATATACACATTATAATTTAAAAAGGAATTGACATCAGTTTAATTGGCATCTTAACACCGATTGTTACGTCTTTGCCTGTATGTCTTATGTCCGCGGTATGCGGGCTTAGAAGGCGTTGAGGTTGTTCAGTCTCTGTGTGTGAACTGGGACTGAGATTGCTGCAGGGTTGATTGTTGCACCACACCCGCTTCCCGCAGTCAGCAACAGTAATTAACTGCTGTGAATGACAGATCTCTCCTCAGCACTTGAGGGGAGGGTTCCCAGTCACCTATAATTATTCCAGCCACAGGTTCCCCAGCGCTGGTAAACTCGCCCCCATATTTCCGTCCCCAGCCTTTCTGACGTTTTGTTTTGATATGACTTCCGGGCATTCGGACTTTGGCTGTCGTTTACTGACCTCGGCCTTTCGCTTTCTGATTCTGCTGATAATTGCTTCTCTACGTTGTGACCCAGGTTTCCTGACTTCGCTACCTGTGGTAGTGTTTGTTGTAGTGTTTTTTGTCTGACACTGTAGCCTGGAAGGGATCGTCTTCGTGTTGTCCGTATCAATTAGGATTACAGGAGGCAAGTAGGCAGGTGACAGAATTGGGGGCTCAAGGACTTAGGGCTCACTGCTGGTTAGTTGCCCATGAATCCCCGAGCATCATTACACAGATGTACGGAGTTTGATGACATTGCTAATTCACAAATGGATTGCCTTATCCTTAGTATCTAAACGGTGACTGGTTTGTTGTTTTAGTTTATACAAAAACATAACTATATGTACACTCACCGGCCACTTTATAGGATACACCATGCTAGTAAACGGGTGGGACCCCTTTTGCCTTCAGAACTGCCCCAACTTCACCCCCCCCAACTCAATTCCTTCGTGGCATAGATTCAAAAGTTGCTGGAGCATTCCTCAGAGATTTTGTTCCATATTGACATGATGGCATACACCGTTGCCGAGATTTGTCGGCTGCACATCCATGATGCGAATCTCCCGTTCCACCCATCCAAAGATGCCTATATTGGATTGAGACTTGGTGACTGTGGCGGCCTTTGAGTCCAGTGACTCATTGTCATGTTCAAGAAAACCAGTCTGAGATGATTCCAGGCTTTATGACATGGCGCATTATCCTGCTGACAAGTAGCAATCAGATGTGGGGTACCTTGTGGTCTTAAAGGGCGGACATGGCCAGCAACAATACTCAGTAGGCTGTGGGTTGCAACGATGCTCAATTGGTATCAAGGGGCCAAAGAGTGCCAAGAACATATGCCCCACACCATGACACCACCACACACTGAGCCGTGATACAAGGCAGGATGGATCCATGCGTTCAGGTTGTGACGCCAAATTCTGACCCTCCAACATCCGAAGTCGCGCAGACAGAAATCGAGACTCATCAGACCAGGCAACAGGTTTTTCAATTTCTCTGTCCAATTTCGATGAGTCTTGTGCAATGTAGCCTCAGTTTCCTGTTCTTAGCTTGAAAAGAGTGGCCAACCGGGTGTGTTTCTTGCTGCTGTTAAGCCATCGCTCACAAGTTTGGACGACTGTCGTTCAGAGATGCCTTCCTGCCTACCTGGTTTGTAACGGGTGGGGATTTGAGTCACTGTTGCCTTTCGAAGCTCGAACCAGTCTGCCCATCTGCCTGCGACTCTGCATAATAAGGCATTCTGCCCAAACACTGCGCTCACTGGATGTGTTTTCTTTTTAGGACCATCTCTGTAACATAGAGATGGTGTGTGCGTGAAAATCCCAGGTAGATCAGCAAGTTTCTGAAAACTCAGACCAGCCCTTTGGCACCAACAACCATGACACGTTCAAGGCCCTCAAATCACCTTTTTCCCCATACTGATGCTCGGTTCTGTGAACACTGCAGGAGCTCTGTCTTGACCATGCTACAGCATAAATGGCATTGCAGTTGCGCCATGTGATTGGTGATTAGAAATATAAGTGTTAAACGAGCAGCTTGGACAGGTTTGTACTAATAAAGTGGCCGGTGTGGTATATATATATATATTATTATAATATATATCTCTATATATATATATATATATCCATACTTTCAAAAAAGAGAAAATATTCTAAAATGATTTTACTACAAATCGATTTTAGTTACTAAAATGGAATAAAACACAATTTAAAAAACACTATAAAAAATAGTGCTTATAATAGCAAAAAATGACAAGATTTTAGATTGGACTCTTCAACATCATTTAAACCATATGGATAAGTCTTCTAGTCGGACAATCAGAAGGATTCTCTTATACTTAAAGGTAAAAACCTATACACGGACACCTATTAAAGGTACATCCAGTCGTAGTTGATCTGATGGTTGTAAGGTAGCCCTGTCTTTATAATCTTTAACGGGGTATATGCAATTGTAATATGTGATTGTGGGCATCTCGGGGATTTACTTTTAAAAACTGACCCCATTGCAACAAAGGCCAATGTCAGGCTCCAGGGGAAGTGGACCCACTGGACTACCACAGACGATGAAGTAAGCCGGCACCTGGGACTGGACCTACGTGGAACCCAGTTTTCACCAGACCCGATGCCAAGCGGGTTGGACTTGAGGAGGTGTGGTAACACAGTCGTTTCACGGTGCGGACTTGTCTGCGGTGGCAGCAAAAGGAAAGGACACAGAATTAAGCAGAATCGTAGGTCAGGGACAGGCAGGACGGTCAGAATAGGAAATCACAATAACCACAGGGAATAGGAAACAAGTTTTCTCTAAGGCACAAGGGACGAAGATCCAGAGGGAGAGGCAGGTTTTTATAGGAATTTGGGAAATGGCAGCCGCCATAACGGTGTTATGGCTCCTTTTTCTGAATTTTCTGAGCCGGCCACCTAGGAGCCGGGGACCGCACTGCGGCCAAGGACCGGGATCAGGGGCGGGGAGAGGTAGCGCAGAACGCCCCCCATGGGTGTACAGAGGAGGGGGGTGAGCCCTGCGGTACCAATCTTGGGCCAGCGTGCTGGACAGTACCCCCCTCCCCTTCGGCCCTCTACCCTCTTCTTAGCTGGGAGAAATCTCTGAAGGAGATCCTGGTCCAGGATATTGTCCTCAGGCTCCCACGGACCTCTCACTCCGAACGAACCCCTTCAAGTTCCGATGAGAAAAGAAAAGGAGGAAAGACAAACCCCACTTCACGATGAACCCACACTTCATATCCAGGACCCTCCTTTACTTCATAGACCATCCTTAGCATCAGCTCAGGGCTTGGCAGAGGTACCTGTAGGAGAAGCGGTTCACCAGATGACTGGCTTCAGGGAGGGAGACATGGAGGGAGTTTAGGGATGAGCATGGTGGAGAAGGTGACAGCTGTATGCCAGGATTGATGGGCATCAGCAATCGCCAGGACCAGGAAACGCGGCCAAGTTTAAGCTTGGAAATGCAGCCCTCCACATATTCTGGAGGACAGCCATACTTTATCCTGGAGAAAAACGGGGGAGGTCTTCGTTACTATCAGCCCAATTTTGGTGCGGAACGGACGCCCACAGTAGAGATTAAGAGTCTGTTCCCAGATGGGACTCTTAAGGTCTTCTTACCAACTCTTCCAAGGAAGGGTATCAGCAACACAGAGAGATAGGAGGAGGTGGGAGTCGTCAATAAACAATAAAGAAAGGATGGTATCGGCAGGACTCAGACTCCAGAAAGTTTAGTAGAATTCAGGCCCATGGCCCAGTAGACCCCGTGGACCACCCCCCAGTCATCCTGTAGGGCGGGGAGGAGGAAACAAAATGGCACAGAGTAGCGGGGGGGCCCCCCTAGGGTCTGATAATCCTCTCAACTTGTCCTTGGAACTGCAGATGGACGCAGATAGAAGTCCAGCTTCACTTGAAGTTTTGACCGCCAGAAAACGGTTTATAAGAACTGGACCCCCACGGTCAGAGAAAATGTGCAGGGGAGTCATGAAAGCCAGAAGATGTTCGCGAAAAGAACAGAAAGACCAGACTGGCATGGCATGGAGCTGACGGCAGACCTGGCAGAGGAAACAAAATGGGACATCTTGGAAAACGATCTGTTACCCCCCAAATGACTGTATTAACGGAAGAAGATGGGAGATCAGTTATAAAGTCCATGGCTACGCAGCTTCTTACTTGAAAGACTTTATGTCCGACCGCTCTTGGAAGAGGATCTGACTTGGGGATATTGCTCTTGGTGGCGGGCACGCTGGGGTACAGAGATTGTTGCTCTCATATCTCGCTGTACTGGTGGCCCGATCTGGTCAAGGATGTTTTGTAATAACAAGCTATGAGAGCAAACAGATCTCTGCACCGTAGGGTGCCCAGCCAATGTCCCAAAGTCAGTATCTTTTTTGAAGGCTGGTCAGAACATTATGTCTTGCCAGGAGAAAGATTCCTTAGGTCCGCAGTAGTAGTAGCAGGAAACGATATGGCGCAGCAGCCGGTCTCGCAAACAACATTAAGGCACAAGAAAGGTTCTTCAGGTTTTCTCGGTGGGCCGGAAGTGGATCAGGAAGTTGAACAATTTAAAAGAAGAAGAGGGACCTCGAGCTTTGCGAGGATTTGTCGGCCCTTGGCCTGTCTGGCTGAGTTACTGCTCCAGCTCCTACTGATGGACAAGGTTCTCCGATTAAGGCCGTGTGAGAACTGGGGCCGAGGCAAGGCTGGCTCAGGAACTAGAGAAGCTTTTCAGTCCCCAGGAGCCAGAGTCTGGGATTGGTGTTATTCTGATCATCGCCACCAATGGGAGACACAAGAGAAGAGGCAGAGTCTGAATAATATAAACTGTCAGACAACTTAGCAGGATCCATCTGTAGACACCTTGTCAGCGATTGATATGCGAGAAAGGGAAAAGGACTAAGACTCTTCGGTGGACTGGCCACATTCTCGAGTTTGGTGTAAAGGTGGATTTTTTTGGATCCTTAAAACAACTAAGGACTTGCTGCACGTAGGAATGATGGTTCTCAAGGTCCGTAGAGGAGCACCAGATATCGTCAGTGGAATGACCAGGACACAGGTAAATAGCAAGTCTAGAAAATTTGTCATTGACGAATCCTGGTGAAAAACAGCTAGGGTCCAACGGCATGGACAAGGTACCAAAAGGCCCATCACCGAAGTATGAAGGCGGTCTACACTTTGCACCTTTGCGGGGATCCAATGAAGTTATATGCCCCACAGTGCGTCTAGTTTGTGAAAGACCTGGTTCCACGTAAGCGGTCAAAGAGTTCTGCGATTCAACAGGCAAGATAGCGGTTCTTCATGGTAATCTTGTTTAGACCACGATAATATATGTACGGACCAAGTGACCCATCTTTGACACAAAAGAAGAACTTGATTTGGCAGGAAAGAGGATTTAGTATGAACCCCCTCTGTAGGATTTTCTTCACGTAAGCCCGACACTGCAGCGCAAAGACAGTGGGTACACTGACCCCATGAAGAGATGTGACTTGTCAGCAGGTCAATCGGGCAATCGTAGGGTAGTGGTGGCCAAAGTACTCCACTGCTTCTATTGAAAAAACATCTGCAAGGTCCACATATGGGCGGGGGGACCCACCAGAGGCTTGGAGGACTTGTAAGCTAAACGGTCAAGGAAGGGACATCTAGTTCCAGACAAACGTCGGACTGGCATTCTGGATCCCCAGCGGAGAACTTCACCCGGGTGCCAGTCGAGCCCAGTGCATGGTGCTGAACCATGGAGAATCAGAAACAACTGAAGACAGCAGAGTTTTAGCACGTAAAAGGAAAGTTCTCTCCTTGGCAGTCCCCATAGTAGGCATAGGGTCAGTCGGTAACGGATTCAGGTCTTCTTGAAGAATATGCCCCTCTGACTGATGAGATATGCTTCTCAAGACGGACCACAGAAAGAGGTACTGGGAGACCAAGAGCATTTTCCCCCCCCCCGCGAACGAAGGCAGAGGCTGAAACTGATTACCCGTCCCATGAGCTGAGCAAGATGGTATGTTCAGATATGAAGAAGCTTGTTCTCATATAGTGGACGCTTTCCCAAGAACCCTAGGGTGCATGTGTTTCTAGCGCTGAGGATGGAGTGGACAGGACTGAAGGAAAAGTGTTCCGGGCTGGCACAATAGAGACAGAGGTTCTCCTGAGGTCGCCTGGAACATTCCTCGGAAAGACCATCCGCGCTCGTCCACAAGCATCGGGTCCTCTGCAGTGGTCACGGCAAGAGGTTAGCGGTCTTTGGAATCAGGAGCAGGCGAAGCACAACGTCGGACCTGGATTGCGCTTGCTCTAAACTTTTCTCATTAGAACGACCCATAAACAAGATATCAATGATTGGCCAGGATTAAGAGCGCTCAGCGTAGCCGGCAGGTCACGTACAGACAGGGCGTCTTTAAACTTGTCCTGAAAGTCCTTTTAACAGTCGAAATCAGGGCCTGCATCATTCTTTGAAGGTGTCTGCTGGCACACAATGCTTCCTGTACAGAGGACCCTGGGAAAGAAGCTACAATTAGAGTCTGAATGGGCCCTCTTCTTTCAAAATGTTACTGTGGCTCAGGGGGCCGATACAATTGAAAAAAAAGAGGTGAAAGAACAGTTAGCAATACGTTATGCAAAATGCCACATGTTGGCACTTCACGGTAAATAAGTGGGATTTAGGTTGTTGTTGGGCACTCGGTCTGCTAAAAGCTTCCCCAATTAGAGATGAGGCGAAAATTACTGTCCGAGCGATCTCGTTCGAGCATAGAGTCCTCGAAACTGATCGTTGCTCGACGAATATTCGCCCCGCTCGGGAAATGGCATCTCCCGCCGTTTTGGTTTTGCTTTTGGCGGCCAGAAACAGAGCCAACACACGCAGGAGATCTGCCACTCCACAAGCATGACGTGGTACCCTTACACGTCGATAGCAGTCGGTGGCTGGCAGACAGGGACCTGGAATAGGGACTGCCGACTGCTCGCGCTTGATCGGATCATTTCTGTGTCTGGGATCCGGCTTAGGGAGAGAGCTGCTGCTGGGGCAGGGGAAAGCGGTAGGCGTTCAATTAGAATAGTGTTAGGCAGGGAGCAGACGGATTCTACAGAACCCAACAGCCCTCTTAGGGCTACAATAACGTTATATTTTTTTTTTTTATTTGCGCTATCCCATATTGTGAGGAATTGCAGGGGGCTTGCTTACACCCACCCCCCCCAACCACCCCCCCCAAACCCCCCCCTGTTGTGTTTAGCGCTTAGTGATGCCACACATAATCACATCAGACCCAAGACACAACAAAAAAGTGGGAAAAATTATTAGGGTTTGATTCAATTAGGCACAGACTGCCATTTACTTTTATTTACGTTTATTTTTTATAACTCGGCATCTCATCTGCATAGACAGTGCGTGCTTTCAAATATGGCTAGAAATAGCCATAGGAGAATCCAAACGGCTTACTTAGGCCTACAATAGCGTTATAATTTTATTTCTGGGTTGATCTGGGGCTGTCCTGGCTGCAGTGCATCTACTACCCATTGGTGAGGAATTTGTAGTGAGACTTCGGACCGTTGTGTTTAGCGCTTTAGTGAGCACATATCATCGCAAAGGACCCGAGTGGGAAAATTTAATTAGGGTTTGATTTTAATTAGGCACAGTTCTGCCTCTTTTTATTTTAGTTTATTTTTCATAAATAGCGTCATCATATCTGGCATAGCAGTGTGCTTCATACTTGGCTAGAAAATAGCATAGGAGAATCCAAACGGTTTACTTAGGCCTACAATAGCGTTATATTTTTATTTCTGGTTGATCTGCTGGTGGCTGTCCTGCTGTAGTGCATTACTACCATATTGTGGGAAATGTAGTGGACTTGCGACGTTGTGTTTAGCGCTTAGTGACGACATAATCCATCGCAAAGACCGAAGTGGGAAATTTATAGGGGTTGATTCAATTAGGCACAGTCTGCATTCTTTTTTATTTTACGTTTATTTTTTCATAACTCAGCGTCATCTCA
Source organism: Engystomops pustulosus (assembly GCA_019512145.1). Classification (NCBI taxonomy): domain Eukaryota; kingdom Metazoa; phylum Chordata; class Amphibia; order Anura; family Leptodactylidae; genus Engystomops; species Engystomops pustulosus. Next base: position 52,629 of record WNYA01000889.1, read on the forward strand.
TCTGGTATAGCAGTGTGCTTTCAACTTGGCTAGAAAATAGCCATAGGAGATCCAAACGGCTTACTTAGCCTACAAACGCGTTATATATTTATTTTCTGGTTGATCTGCTGGTGGTGTCTTGCTGCAGTGCATCTACTACCATATTGTGAGGAATTTGTAGTGAGACTTGCGACCGTTGTGTTTAGCGCTTAGTGACGCACATATCCATCGCAAAGACCGAAGTGGGAAAATTTATTAGGGGTTGATTTCAATTGGCACAGTCTGCCATTTCTTTTTATTTTACGTTATTTTTCTAACTCAGCGTCATCTCATCTGGATAGCAGTGTGCTTCATACTTGGCTAGAAAATAGCCTAGACATAGGATAGCATCTGTTTTGTAACTAAAAACACAAAAAAAACACAAAAAACACAAAAAAAAGTTAAAAAAAAATTAAAGTTATAACTTTCATTTTTCAAAATGTTTAACCGCTGAGGGCTAGGGGTAGAGACCGAGGCAGGGGACGGGGCGTCTCCAACTACTGCAGGGGTCAGAGGCCGTGGTCTGGGCAGGGGTGAGACACCACGCTGATGAGGGGGACGCAGGGGAACGCCGCAAGAAGCTAATCCCAGGTTCATGTCGGAAGTTACTGGACTCGTCGGTAGTAGAGCACTGTTGAGGCCAGAACAGTGCGAAACGGTGATGTCGTGGATTGCCGACAAGCCTTCAGCAATTGTCCACCAGTCAGTCTTCCACGCAGTCCACCCAATGGTCACCAAAAATCGGCCACTCCTCCGGTCCTCACCTCAGCCCCCCCCCCCCCAGTCTGCCCCCTCCAGGAAAATTTGGCATTTGAACCGGCAACTCTGCGGAACTGTTTTCGGGACCCTTCCCACCGTCACAAACCAATTGTCCGGTGCTGCTGAGCAATTTCCGATGCAGGTTTACCACCGTCGCAGTCTGTGGGTGATGATGACCTTCTGTGATCAGTGGAAGAAGTGTGTAAAGAGGTGTCGACGATGAGGAGGACACGGTTGTAGACAGTGTGGTGAAGTTGTTGTCAGGGCAGGAAGTCCGAGGGGGAGAGAGACTAGGGATCGGAGATGATGAGGTGACGAGCCCAAGTGGGTTGAGAGGCCGGGTGAACACAGTGCTTCTGAGACGGAGGAGAGTCCTCGACCAGAACAGGTGGAAGAGCGGCAGTGGTGGGGGCCACAGATGGAGAGGCCAGGCAGAGCAGTGCATCAGCGCCAAAGTGTAACTAGTGAAGCTCCGTGGCGAAGGGCGCACGCAGCGAGGGCAGATTTCAGAAGTTCGGAGGGTTCTTAAAGAAAAACCGGATAAATGGACGACGGACTGTGTGTGCACCTTTGCAAACCCAGGATCACCACTACTAGCAAACTAACACCAGTATGCGCAGCATATGAATGATAAAACACCCCACTCAGTGGCACCAAGCCCGTCACCTCCGGCCGGCACACACAGCTCCTTCCACGTGTAGCTGATAGCAGCCCCCGCCGGACCATGGCACAAAAACCCCATCGTCGCCCCACGACCTCCACAGCATCCACCAGCGTCAGCTCTCCATACCCCAGACGGCTGGAGCGGAAACGGAAATATAGTGCAACCCACGCCGCACGCCCAAGCCCTTAAGGTCCAATTCCAGAGTGCTTAGCCTGGAGAGCTGCCCTATAGGATTAGTAGAGACCGAGGGCCTTTCGCAACTCATGGCGGCGAGCCCCTCGGTATTCGTTCCCAGACGCACAACTACTTTTCCTGATGTGCCGTCCCAGCCCTGCACCAGCAGCACGTGTTCAGACAACATCCGTGCCCTGACCAACGCCGTTTTCTGACAAGGTCCACCGACCACGGACACGTGGACGAGTGCTGCGGGCAGGGCCATTATACGCTGACGGCACATTGGTTAACCTGGTGGCGGTGGGACCGAGTCTGACCCTCGGATGGTTCATTATACTGCCGACGCCGAGGATTTGCGGGGCCTACCTCGGTCCAGGTCTTCAGGCCTACCTATGCTGCTTCCTCCTCCCCACCCTCTCCACCTCCTCCTAACGAACTACCATCTGGGGCATGGCCGAATCAGCGCCTAGCTTAGGACAGCAGCAGTGCCGCGCTAAGCGACAGCAGGCGGTGCTCAAAACTGTGAGCCTAGGCGATTATAATAGAAAAAGGCACACCGGCCCCAGAACTATTACAGGGCATCAGGCGCGACTGAGCTGTGGCTGGCACCCGCTGAAACCTGAAGCCAGGCATGGTTGGTGTGACAGGCGCTGTAACCTGGTGGGCGCTCTGCACTCGTCCAGGACTGACACATGTGCCAGTGCCTGGCGCCATGTGTTAAACCTCATAGTAGTTGTAGGAATTTGCAGGAGGACTTGCTGACTCGTGTGTTTTTTTACGCTTTAGGACACACAATCACCACCTCAAAGAACCAAAGTGGGAAAATTAATTAGGGGTTTGATTTCAATTAGGCACAGTCTGCCATTTACTTTTATTTACGTTTATTTTTTCATAAATCAGCGTCATCTCATCTGGCATAGCAGGTGCTTTCATACTTGGCTAGAAAATAGCCATAGGAGAATCCAAACGGCTTACTTAGGCCTACAATAGCGTTATATATTTATTTTGGTTGATCTGCTGGTGGCTGTCCTTGCTGAGTGCATCTACTACCATATTGGAGGAATTTGTGAGTGAGACTTGCACCGTGTGTGTTTAGCGCTTAGGACGCACATATCCACGCAAAGACCGAAGTGGGGACAATTTATTAGGGGTTTGATTTCAATTAGGCACAGTCTGCCATTTACTTTTATTTTTTTTTATTTTTCAATAATCAGCGTCATCTCATACAGGTGCTTCATACTTGGCTAGAAAATAGCCATAGGAGAATCCAAACGGCTTCTAGGCCTACAATAGGTTTATATTTTATTTCTGGTTGATCTGCTGGTGGCTGTCCTTGCTGCAGTGCATCTACTACCTATTGTGAGGAATTGTAGTGAGACTTGCGACCGTTGTGTTTAGCGCTTAGTGACGCACATATCCATCGCAAAGACGAAGTGGGAGGAAATTTATTAGGGGTTTGATTTCTTCAGTCTGCCATTACTTTTATTTTACGTTATTTTCAAACTCAGCGTCATCTCATCGGCATAGCAGTGTGCTTTCATATTGGCTAGAGAAATAGCCATAGCAATAGGATAGCCATCGTTTGGTTTAAAACTAAAAAAAAAAAAAAACACAAAAAAAACACAAAAAAGTAAAAAAATTAAATTATAACTTTCATTTTCAAAATGTTTAACCCGAGGGCTAGGGGTAGAGGACGAGGGCGGGGACGTGGGCGTCCAACTACTGCAGGGGTCAGAGGCCGTGGTCCTGGGCGGGGTGATGACACACCTGCTGATGAGGGAGCAGGGCGCCGCAGAGCTACACTCCCTAGGTTCATTGTCTGAAGTTACTGGGACTCGTGGTAGAGAGCACTGTTGAGGCCAGAACGAAAGTGCGAACAGGTGGATGTGTGGATTGCGACAATGCTTCGAGCAATTTGTCCACCAGTCAGTCTTCCACGCAGTCCACATGCACCGAAATCGGCACTCCTCCAGTCCTGCACCTCAGCCTCCTCCCCCAGTCTGCCCCCTCCCAGGAAAATTTGGCATTTGAACCGGATACTCTGAGGAACTGTTTTCTGGACCCTTCCCACAGTCACAAACCACTGTCCGGTTGCTGCTGCGAGCAATTTCCGATGCCCCGGTTTCCACAGTCGCAGTCTGTGGGTGATGATGACCTCTTGAGTAGTGGAAGAAGTGGTAAAGAGGGTGTCGACGATGAGGAGACACGGTTGTCAGACAGTGGTGAAGTTGTTGTCAGGGCAGGAGTCCGAGGGGGGAGCAGATGAGGGATCGGAGGATGATGAGGTGACAGACCCAAGCTGGGTTGAGGAGGCCGGGTGAGGTGAACACAGTGCTTCTGAGACGGAGGAGGAGTCCTCGACCAGAACAGGTTGTGGAAGAGGCAGTGGTGGGGCCAGACGGAGAGGCAGGCCAGAGCAGGTGCTCAGCGCCAAATGTGTACAGTAGATGAAGCTCGTGTGCGAGGGCTCCGCGGGAGGGGAGATTTTCAGAAGTCTGGAGGTTCTTTAAGGAAACACCGGATGAACGACGGACTGTGGTGTGCAACCTTGCCAAACCAGGATCAGCAGGGTTCCACCAACTAGCTTAACTACCACCAGTATGCGCAGGCATATGAATGCTAAACACCCCACTCAGTGGCACCAAGCCCGTTCACTCGGCCGTGCACACCACTGCTCCTCCCCTGTGTCAGCTGATAGTAGCCCCCCTGCCCAGGACCCTGGCACAAAAACCCCTCGTCGCCTCCACGATCCTCCACAGCATCCACCAGCGTTAGCTCTCCATACCCGCACAAGCTGGAGCGGAAACGGAAATATAGTGCAACCCACACCCGCACGCCCAAGCCTTAATGTCCACATCTCCAGATTGCTTAGCCTGGAGATGTTGCCCTATAGGCTAGTAGAGACCGAGGCCTTTCGCAACCTCATGGCGGGCGGGCCGCCCTCGGTATTCGGTCCCCAGCCGCCACTACTCTTTCCCGAGTGCCGTCCCAGCCCTGACACCAGCACGTGTCAGACAACATCATCCGTGCCCTGACCAACGCCTTTCTGACAAGGTCCACCTGACCACGGACACGTGGACGAGTGCTGCCGGGAGGGCCACTATAATATCGCTGACGGCCACATTGGGTAACTTGGTGACGGGCTGGGAGCCCGAGTCTGAGACCCGGCGGCTGGTCATATAGCTTGCGACGGCGCGGTCGGAGTCGTAAGTGCGGGAGGGCCTACCTCGTCCAGGTCCCGCGAGCGAGCTGTCCACGAGATCCCGGACACGCCGCCGCCTCTGCAGCTGCCTGGCATGTGAGCTGGCTACTTCGCCGATGCCCAACAGCGAACCGAGCCGGTCACGTCGGCGAGCTGCCGCCCCGCAGCACGCGGGGATACGCCGGACGAACGTGTCCGGCCGTCCGACAGCGATGGGACGTCCAGCCCTAGCCACGTAGCCATCCCGCAAGTGTAGCCAGAGGCTGACTCCCGCTAGACGGGCGTACTCCCCGAGGAGCGTAAGCGCTAGAGGACATGCGCCCAGTACGTCGACTCAGCTCTAGGCAGCAGAGGCAGTGCCGTAGGATAAGCGACAGCGGCGGTGGTGAGCTACGCAAAAGGTGCGAGGTACCTAATGGGGCCTGATAAAACGGAGCTACACCACGCGAGAGTAAACCGCCCAACGAACTAATTACAGCAGGCTCGACGGCGCCAGACCGACGAGCGACGTGGATTGGACAACGATGTTGAAACTGAAGCGGCATGGTGTGGTGACAACGGCCGTAACCTGGTGGCGGCTCTGCACTCGGCAGACTGACACATGTGCAATGCCGCGCCCAGTAGTTTAAATCTCATAGTTAAGCGTTTCGTTAAAATAAAGTTTTATGTTTTTTCTTTCTTTTTTTTCATCTAGTTTCTCCCATAGTTCCCCCTACTCTCTTCTTCGTCCCCCCTACTCGTCCGAAGCTTGATGCTCGTTCGAGCCATTAGCGTACTCGAAAACTGATCGTGCTCGACGATACTTCGCCTCGAGAAAATGGCATCTCCGCCGTTTTGATTGTGGACGGAAAGGAACAGAAGCCAATCACAAGCCAGGAGACTCTGCACTAGCCCAGCCAGACGTGGTACCATTCCGACGATAGCAGTGGTGGTGGCCCAGATCAGGGGACCCTGGAATAGACAGCCGACTGACGCGGTGCTCGGATCATATGTGTCTGGATTGCCGCTCGGGAGCGAGCTGCTGCTGGGTCAGGGAAAGCGTTAGGTGTTCAATTAGAAAGTGTAGGTGCCAGGAAGTGATAGAATTCTACCAGCCCCCAACAGCCTTCTTAGGGCCGGGTTACAATAACGGTCATACTTTTTTTTTTGTTAATTTGCGCAGCTACTCCATATTTGTGAGGACTTTGCCGGTTGCACTTGCTACGTTGTGTTTTAAAGCGCTTAGGTGACAACACATATCCACCTATTAAACACATTACAACGTGGGACATTACTTTAATCGGGGTTCGATTTCCCAATTAGGAAAGTTGACACATTTACCTTTTTATGTGTTTACGTTTGTATCTCTTGTCATACTCCGCGTTCATCTGTCCAACTCTGGATAGCCGTGTGCTTTCATACTTGTGCCAGAAACATAGCAATGAGGGTCGAATCCAACTATACGCCACCCTTTACCTTTGCAGGCCTACTTACTAGCGTTATATATATTTTATTTTTCTGGGTTTGAGATGCTCGGTTTCGCGCTGTCCTTCTGCTTGCAATGCATCTACTTACCATCTCCTTTATATTGTGAGGAATTTGTAGTTGAGACTTGCTGACTCTGTGTGTTTTTTATGCCGCCCTTAGTGGCAACGCACAATCCCTCCTCCAGACGCCCACAAAGAACGAACGGCGAGAAATTATTGTAGGGGTTGATCCCACCTCTAGGAATCAGTTGCATTCCCTTTATTTTACGTTTATTTGTTCCTCTAATATTACTAAGCGTCCAATCTCATCTGGCCAAGCAGGCTCGCCCTTTCATACTTGGTCTAGACCCCAATAGCAGTAGGCAGAATGCCAATAATGTTTTGTATTTTACTTCGCCGCACCCTACCAATCTATGCGTTTTATTTATATTTTATTTCCTGGTTTTGAGCTCCTCGCTGTGGTGCCGCCGTCCTCTCGCTGTTTTTTTAGTGCTTATCTACTACCCAATGTGCAGAATTTGTAGTGTTAAATGAGACTTGAGCCACGGTGTGGTTAGCGCTTAGGGACGCACCATATCCATCGCACAGGCTTCCCCCCCGACAGTTTGGAAACACTTTGATAGGGGCCTGGTTCCGTATTTTCCAACTTACGGCATCCAGTCCTGGATCCCAATTTACTTTTTTTATTTTGAATGCCCTCCCCTTTCTATTTTTTTCATATTGCAATTCTCAGCGTGTACAGTTCTCCTCCTGGTTATCAGCACCCCGTGGTGCTGTCCTCAACTTGGCTGAAAATAGTCCTAGTAGGAGAATCCCAAACTGTATGTACTTCTAGGCCAATACCAAACTAGCTGTTATATATAATTATTTCTGGTTGTATCTGCTGGTGGCTGTCCTTGCTGCAGTGCATCTTACTACCCATATTGTGAGGATTTGTGGGAGACTTGCGACCGTCTGTGTTTAGCGCTTGTGCCCATATCTCACTCGCAAGACCGAAGTGGGAAATTTATTAGGGTTGTTTGATTCTTAACTGGCACAGTTGTTACTTCTTATTCCTTTTTTTTTACGTTTATTTTCTAAACCAGCGTCATTCTCTTGGCATAGCAGTTGCTTTCATACTTGGCGAAAAATAGCCATAGCAATAGGTAGCATTGTCGTAAAACTAAAAAACACAAAACAAAAAACCACACAAAAAAAGTTTTAAAATAAAAACAAGTTATTATAAAAACTTTCATTTTTCAAAATGTTTAACCGAGGGTAGGGGTAGAGACGAGGGCAGGGGACTGGGCTCGTCCAACTCTGCAGGGTCAGAGGCGTGGTCCGGTGGGGGTGATGACACACCACCGCTGATGAGGGAGCAGGGGAACGCCGCCGAGCTACACTTCACAGGTCATTTTGTTGAAGGTATGGGACTCTGTCGGTAGAGCACTTGTTGTAGGCCAGAACAGTGACGAACAGGTTGGTGTCGTGGATTGCAGACACATGCTTCGAGCAATGTGTCCACCAGTCAGTCTTCCACGCAGTCCCCCAACATGTCACCCGAAAATCGGCACCTCCTCCAGTTCCTGCACACTCAGCACCCCTCCCCCACCCCCCGTCTGCCCTCCCAGGAAAATTTGGACATTTGAACCGGGCATACTCTGAGGAACTTTTTCTCGCGACCCTTCCCACAGTCACAAACCACTTGTCCGGTGTGCTGCTCGAGCAATTTCCGATCGCCCCAGCGTTTCCCACAGTCGCAGCTCTGTGGGTGATGATGACCTTCTTGAGTAGTGGAAGAAGTGTGTAAAGAGGTGTCGCCGATGAGGAGACACGGTTGTCAGACAGTGGGAAGTTGTGTCAGGCCGGAGCCGAGAGGGGGCGACGGAGCGAATGAGGATCGGAGGATGATGAGGTGACAGACCCAAGCTGGGTTGAGAGGCCGGGTGAACACAAGTGCTTCTGAGACGGAGGGAGTTGTCAGCCCGAACAGTTGGAAGAGGCAGTGGTGGGGCCAGACGGAGAGGCCAGGGCCAGAGCAGGTGCTCAGCGCCATGTGTCACGAGTGAAAGCTCCGTGGCGAGGGCCCAGCGCGGGGCTAGATTTTCAGAAGTCTGGAGGTTCTTTAAGGCTAAACACCCGGCATGAACGACGGACTGTGGTGTGCAAACCTTTGCCAAACCAGGGCAGTTCCACCACTACTAGCTTAACTACCACCAGTTCGATGCGCAGCATATGAATGCTAAACACCCCCACTCAGTGGCACCAAGCCCGTTCAACTCCCGGTGCACAACACATGCTCCTCTCCCTGTGTCAGCTGATAGAGCCCCCTGCCCAGGAACCTGCGCAAAAACCCATCGTCGCTCTCACGCACCTCCAAACAGACACCACGCGTCCTCTCCATACCCCCAGACGCTGGAGCGGAGAAACGGAAATATAGTGCAACCACACCCGCACGCCCAAGCCCTTAATGTCCCAAACTCTCCAGATGCTAGCCTGGAGATGCTGCCCTATAGGCTAGTAGAGACCGAGGCCTTTCGCAACCTATGGCGGTGGCCGCCTCGGTATTCGTTCCCCAGCCGCATACTTTCCCGGGCGCAGTCCCAGCCTGACACCCGCAAGTGCAGACCCCCATCCGTGCCCTGACCAACCCGTCCCCACGTTTCTGACAAGTCCACACTGACCACGGACACGTGGACGCGTGCTGCCGGCAGGGCCATATATATCGCGACGGCACCTTGGGGAACTGGTGGAGGCTGGGACCCGGTCTGACCCTGGCGGCTGGTCGATACTGCCGACGCCGAGGATGCGGGGCCTACCTCGGTCCAGGTTTCAAAGCGCTACTAGGCCTCCTCCTCCTCCCACCCTCTACACCCCTCCTCCTCCGAACTACATCCATGTGGGCATGGCGCATCAGTCGCAGCTGCTTAGGCCAGCAGCAGTGCCGTGAATAAGCGAAAGAGGGGGTGCTCAAACTGCTGAGCCTAGCGATAAAGGCACACCGCCCAAGAACTATTACAGGGCATCACGGCCGCGACTGATCTGTGGATTGGCAGCTGAACTGATAGCAGGCATGGTGTGTGTGTGACAACGGCCCGTAACTCCGGTGGCGCGCTCTGCAACTCGGCCAGACTACAAGATGTGCACATGCCGTGGCCCATGTGTTAAATCTATAGTCAGACTTNNCAGCGTTTCCTCAAGACATACCCCAATCTGTCTGATTTGCTCACGAAGGTGCGCCGCATCTGTGCGCATTTCAGGAAGTCCAGCCCAGATGCTGCCACTCTCAGGGCAGCGCAGCGCCGCCTCCAACTGCCCGCTCACCGACTGTTGTGCGACGTGCCCACGAGGTGGAATTCAACACTGACCATGTTATCCAGAGTTTACCAGCAGCGCAGAGCGATTGTAGACTGCCAGATGTCAACTTCCACCAGAACTGGTAGTCAGGTCAGTCAGCTTCCTCAAGTCTACAATGAGGAGTGGACGTGGATGTCTGATATCTGTCAGGTGCTGAGTAACTTTGAGGAGTCAACACAGATGGTCAGTGGCGATGCCGCCATCATCAGCCTCACCATCCCGCTGCTTGGCCTGTTGAAAAACTCTCTGGTCAGCATGAAGTCGGAAGCTTTGCGCTCGTCACAAGAGACGGGGGAAGAATATTCCCTTGTTGATAGCCAAAGCACCCTGAGGTCTGTTTCTCAGCGCATATCGGAGGAGGTGGAGGTGGAGGAGGATGAGGAGGAAGAGGAGGAGAATGTTGGCGAGACACAAGAGGGGACCATTGTTGAGTCCTTCACTGTTCAGCGTGTATGGGCAGAAGAAGAGGAGTTGGAGGAGTTGGAGGAGGAGGAAATGGACAGTCAGGCCAGTGAGGGGAGTGAATTCTTACGCGTTGGTACTCTGGCGCATATGGCAGATTTCATGCTAGGCTGCCTATCCCGTGACCCTCGCGTTCAAAGAATTTATTCCAGCACCGATTACTGGGTATTCACTCTCCTGGACCCACGGTACAAGCAAAATCTTTCCACTCTCATCCCTGGAGAGGAAAGGAGTGTGAGAATGCATGAATACCAGCAGGCCCTGGTTCACAAGCTGAAACAGTATTTCCCTTCTGACAGCGCTAGCGGCAGAGTGCGTAGTTCTGCGGGACAAGTAGCGAGGGAGAGTAGGCGAGCAGGCAGCTTGTCCAGCACTGGCAAGGGTACGCTTTACAAGGCTTTTGCCAGCTTTATGTCACCCCAGCAAGACACTGTCACCTGTCCCCAGTCTCGGCAGAGTAGGGCTGATCTTTACAGAAAGATGGTGAGGGAGTACGTAGCTGACCATACCATCGTCCTAAATGATCACACAGCTCCCTACAACTACTGGGTTTCAAAGCTGGACATGTGGCACGAACTGGCGCTGTACGCCTTGGAGGTTCTTGCCTGCCCTGCCGCTAGCGTCTTGTCCGAGCGGGTTTTCAGTGCAGCTGGTGGCATCATCACCGATAAGCGTACACGCCTGTCGACTGACAGCGCTGACAGGCTGACGCTTATTAAGATGAATAAAGCCTGGATTTCTCATAATTTCCAATCTCCACCAGGTGAAGGAAGCTCAACCTGAATAATTTATGCACTCCTCCTCCTCCTCATTTTCCTCCTTCTCCTCCTCTTTGTACACTAAAGCAGAGGAAACTGGCTATTTTTTGACAGGGCCCACTGGCTCTAGCTATAGTACTTTATGCATTTAATTTTTCTGGAGGGCCACCTACCCGGTCCTCTGAAACAATTTTTGGGACTGCTACATACAGGCACTCAATCTATTTCATTTTTCTGGAGGGCCACCTACCTGCTCCTCTGGTTTGAAAACTTTTTTGGACTGCCACATACAGGCACTATCCAAATTAAATTGTCTCCATAGCAGCCTCCACACGTTGTCTCCATTGCTACCTCCAAAAGTCGTCCATATAGCTGCCTCCATACATCGTCCCCTTATCAAACGAGGTGTGTCAGGCAGAAATTTGGGTTGTTTTTATGGATTCCACATCAAAGTTGTTAACTTTGTCGCCACCCTGCTGTGTTATCCACAAAATATACTGGCAAACTTTTATCATTTACCGATATTATTTCAGCGCTTCTTGCGCATCTGTTGATTACACTGCTGTGTAATCCACAAAATATACTGCCAAACTTTTACCATTTACGGATATTATTTCAGCGCTTCTTGCGCATCTGTTTACATTCCTCTCACCCGCCATATCCCAAACTTATAAGAACGCGACTACACTTAACTTGGTGCAGGCTGGGACCGAGTCTGACCCTGGGGCTGGTCATATACTGCCGACGCCGAGGATTGCGGGGCCTACCTCGGTCCAGGTCTCAAAGGCCTACTATACCTCCTCCTCCTCCCACCCCTCCTCCTCCTCCGAATTACCATCCGTGGGCATGGCGCCATCAGTCGGTAGCTCTAGGCACAGCAGCAGTGCCGTCGCTAAGCGACAGCAGGCGGTGCTCAAACTGCTGAGCCTAGGCGATAAAAGGCACACCGCCCAAGAGCTATTACAGGGCATTCCACATCAAACTTGTAAACTTTGTCGCCACCCTGCTGTGTAATCCACAAAATATACTGGCAAACTTTTATCATTTACCAATATTATTTCAGCGCTTCTTGCGCATCTGTTTACATTCCCCTCACCCGCCATATCCTAAACTTATAAGAACACTACTACACTTGATCTTATACAAAGGGTTCTTAGAAGTGCTGTTTGGGGAGTAGCCTAGAGACAGGGGCTTGGATTGGCGAAAGCTCGCCTGGCAGCGGAGCGCCAGCTCCATCTCAAGATCCAACTAACATAGTTTTAACTGCAGCACCTTTAATCTACTACTAGTTCACTGCCTCCATACATCGTCCCCTTATCAAACGAGCTGTGTCAGGCAGAATTTTCAGGTGTTTCACCAGATACATAGTGGAACGCGGCACATCTGTCGCCGCCATGCTGGAGACCTGAAGTTGCAATCATAGCAGCGCAATATGGATGCCCCATACTGTCGCTCTTAATCATGGAACCATTTCCGTAAAAACAATTAAAAATAGAACCACTATGCTATTCCATTATTCCTAGGTGAAATATTCAAACGACCCGGCCTGCATTGAATTATAATTTTTTCAAGTAAACGCTTTCTGGCCAACAGGCCCTATTTGGGTGGTGAGGAGCCGAGAGAAGGGGCTTGACATGCGAAAATCTCGCCTGCGGACCGTCAGCTCCATCCCAAGATTAGGCAGCCTCAGAGGCATCCATGCATGCTGCCCCTGCTGTTTCCTGTCCATTTTGCCTCCACGATCCTCCACAGCGTCCACCAATGTCTCATTTCAACTCTCTATACCCCAGACGCTGGAGCACGAGAGGATATGCAGCACATCATCCCCTTATCAAACGAGCTGTGTCAGGCAGAATTTTCAGGTGTTTCACCAGATACATAGTGGAACTCGGCCCATCTGTCGCCGCCATGCTGGAGACCTGAAGTTGCAATCATAGCAGCGCAATATGAATGCCCCATACTGTCGCTCTTAATCATGGAAGTCGTCTCCATGGCTGCCTCCACATGTCGTCCCCTTATCAAAAGAGCTGTGCCAGGCTCATTTTTCGGGTGTTTCACCAGATACGTTATGGAACTTGGTCACTATGTCGCCACCATGCTGTGTTATCGACTAAATATACAGTCAACCTTTTGTTCACATAGGAAATCATTTCACCTCCTTTGGTGAAACCTGAGTCCATTTAGGGTATGTCGCCATGAGACTCTCTAGCCTGCCACTGCTGCCGCTGCCTCTGCATGCTGTCCCCTATAGTGTCAGGGTCAATTATTGCATGTTTTAGATGCTATCTAGCCTCATTCGGTCACTCTGTCATGGCCATGCTGTTGCCCATAATTTTGGCATAATGGTGCGATTAAGCAGCCTCAGAGGCATCCATGCATGCTGCCCCTGCTGTTTCCTGTCCATCTCTGTGGTGTTTCCATCCTTTTCTGAGGTTCCCAGGTGTTTGGCCAAGCTTCCCTGTGCAGAGCCTTGGTCCCCTTGAAAAATGCTCGAGTCTCCCATTGACTTCAATGGGGCTCGTTATTCGAGACGAGCACTCGAGCATCGGGAAAAGTTTGTCTCGAATAACGAGTACCCGAGCATTTTAGTGCTCGCTCATCTCTATAAGCTAACAGTTTGATACATGTGCCCCATTGATATTTTTATACTTATGCTCATTCTATACTGAATGGTAAATGCTTAAATAACATCCAAAATAATTAACTTGGTCATCATAATACTAATACTATAGTATCTACATGTACCTGGGCTTCGGATTATCAACCATGATGTAAGGGGGCATCCCAGCATGACTTTTCTCTAATCCCCATGACTCCATACAGTATGACCATCTCCAAGGGTATTGTACACTAGGTCAATATGACAGTCCCAGTGGATCAAAAAAGCTCCAGGAGAAGCTTAGCCCCCTCCCAAACTGACCTGTTTCCCTTTTTCGCAGTAGCAGTCTTCCAGATGGTTGATGGCCTTGTCACGGGCACTGCTCGTGTGGGAGGGATAAGTAGAAGATCATCCGTAGCCCGATATTCTTTCTACTAGGGACACAAGCTTCCTCAGCATTTGTGGGACCGGCATGTCCAACCCACCGCTGGAGCCGAGAGGGCAGAGAAAGGGTTGAACTTGTCAGAACCACTCTCTGACCACTGTGATGGGGTGCAGGTCCTCGGGTTGTAGCCACTTCCGGACAAGATGATCAGGGTCATGCATGTGGAGCGCGGGGGTAGTTTTTAGAGTATGCCCCACTGGTGGACCCGGCTGGAACGACTGGAACGGTGACCCCAAGACGAGCCAGAATCTCCGCCTTAGCTGGGGGTACCTCACGGGCTCCGTTACTCAGGTCGTAGTAAGCCTTCTGCGACTCGCCTGTCAGGACGGTGCCAGGACATCGGCCCACTGTCAGCCGGTACTCCTCTCGCCTCGCCTACTCGCTCGAACACAGTGAGATACGCCTCCAAGTCGGGGTCGCCGTCATCTTTTGTAAAGCCTTCTGCACTGCACCGGGTGCGGAAATGCTGACAACGGGTACCCTTGCAAACCAGGTATGGGACCCCTGAGTAGTCGTCGTGCGGTGCTGCCATAACGCCAGAAAACTTTTCCATCATCAGCTGGACATGGCTCGGGACTCTTCATGATGTTGTTTTTTTTTTACTGGAGCATGGCTTGCTGCTGGCGGGAATCTCCTCATGCTGCTGGAAAACATGGGCTTGCTGCTGACGGACCTCTGCCCCTGCTGCTGCGGGACCTCTCCTCCTGCTGCTGGAAGCATGGCTTGCTGCAGCTGTCGATTAGCTGGGACTCTTCTGCGGGCGGAACCTATACGCCTGCTGCTGGAGCATGGCTGCTGCAGCTGTACGATTGCCTGGGATTCTTCCTGCAGGTATTAATAAAGTCCTCCATCTTGGCTTTATCCTGACCAATTTGCTGCCTGTTTCACCCCAGGCCATGCAATGGGGCAGATGTAGCGAGCCTTTCAGGGGTGTGTCTTTTGAACTGCCCGCAATCGAAGCCACCATATGTGAGATTTGGCCCAGTAGAGGACTGTGGTACGAGGTGCGTGTGATGCAGTTCAAGACATTGACACCAAGGTTAGTCCAAAACAGGGTCTAGCCGCGTTTATTGCAGCAAAAGTAAAATAAAAACAGCCTTCACATTATGCATCCAAACAAAATAATAGCCTACCGTCAGGGTGGCTCTATAAACATAGGTTCTCTGACTCACCGCTAAACAAAACATTTGGCTTCCAGGCCAGAGCGCAAGGCTGCATGCTCCACAGCTCCTGCCAGAGAGAGACAACAACCTTCAGCTTGGCTGAGTGATTTTATCCAGGCTGATAGGGTGTTCCCATCACCTGTTCCAAGGGTGCTGGACAACCCCACCTCAGCACTAAGGCCTTGCATAGAAGCAAAACCTAGGGAAACATACCGCCCATCCACAGTTAACCCTTCAGTGTCTCACAATATATATATATATATATAGATATATATTATTATATATATATATATATATATATATATACAGTATATACACATTATAATTTAAAAAGGAATTGACATCAGTTTAATTGGCATCTTAACACCGATTGTTACGTCTTTGCCTGTATGTCTTATGTCCGCGGTATGCGGGCTTAGAAGGCGTTGAGGTTGTTCAGTCTCTGTGTGTGAACTGGGACTGAGATTGCTGCAGGGTTGATTGTTGCACCACACCCGCTTCCCGCAGTCAGCAACAGTAATTAACTGCTGTGAATGACAGATCTCTCCTCAGCACTTGAGGGGAGGGTTCCCAGTCACCTATAATTATTCCAGCCACAGGTTCCCCAGCGCTGGTAAACTCGCCCCCATATTTCCGTCCCCAGCCTTTCTGACGTTTTGTTTTGATATGACTTCCGGGCATTCGGACTTTGGCTGTCGTTTACTGACCTCGGCCTTTCGCTTTCTGATTCTGCTGATAATTGCTTCTCTACGTTGTGACCCAGGTTTCCTGACTTCGCTACCTGTGGTAGTGTTTGTTGTAGTGTTTTTTGTCTGACACTGTAGCCTGGAAGGGATCGTCTTCGTGTTGTCCGTATCAATTAGGATTACAGGAGGCAAGTAGGCAGGTGACAGAATTGGGGGCTCAAGGACTTAGGGCTCACTGCTGGTTAGTTGCCCATGAATCCCCGAGCATCATTACACAGATGTACGGAGTTTGATGACATTGCTAATTCACAAATGGATTGCCTTATCCTTAGTATCTAAACGGTGACTGGTTTGTTGTTTTAGTTTATACAAAAACATAACTATATGTACACTCACCGGCCACTTTATAGGATACACCATGCTAGTAAACGGGTGGGACCCCTTTTGCCTTCAGAACTGCCCCAACTTCACCCCCCCCAACTCAATTCCTTCGTGGCATAGATTCAAAAGTTGCTGGAGCATTCCTCAGAGATTTTGTTCCATATTGACATGATGGCATACACCGTTGCCGAGATTTGTCGGCTGCACATCCATGATGCGAATCTCCCGTTCCACCCATCCAAAGATGCCTATATTGGATTGAGACTTGGTGACTGTGGCGGCCTTTGAGTCCAGTGACTCATTGTCATGTTCAAGAAAACCAGTCTGAGATGATTCCAGGCTTTATGACATGGCGCATTATCCTGCTGACAAGTAGCAATCAGATGTGGGGTACCTTGTGGTCTTAAAGGGCGGACATGGCCAGCAACAATACTCAGTAGGCTGTGGGTTGCAACGATGCTCAATTGGTATCAAGGGGCCAAAGAGTGCCAAGAACATATGCCCCACACCATGACACCACCACACAGCCTGAACCGTTGATACAAGGCGGATGGATCCATGCTTTCACGGTTGGACGCCAAATTCTGACCCTCCCATCCGAAGTCGCAGCAGAAATCGAGACTCATCAGACCAGGCAAAGGTTTTCAATCTTCTACTGTCCAATTTCGATGAGTCTTGGCAACTTGTAGCCGCAGTTTCCTGTTCTTAGCTGAAAAGAGTGGCCACCCGGTGTTGTCTTCTGCTGCTGTAGGCCATCTGCTCAAAGTTCGACGTACTGTGCGTTCAGAGATGCTTCCTGCCTACCTTGCGTTGTAACGGGTGGGCGATTTGAGTCACTGTTGCCTTTCGAAGCTCGAACCAGTCTGCCATTCTCCTCTGACCTCTGACATATAAGCATTTCTGCCCAAACACTGCCGCTACTGGAGGTTTTCTTTTTCGGACCACCTCTGTAAACATAGAGATGGTTGTGCTGTGAAAATCCCAGTTAGATCAGAAGTTTCTGAAAAACTCAGACAGCCCTTTGGCACCAACAACCATGACACGTTAAAGGCCTCAAATCAACCTTTTTCCCCATACTGATGCTCGGTGTGAAACTGCAGGAGATTGTCTTGACCATGTCTACAGCATAAATGCACTGAGTTGCCGCCATGTGATGGACTGATTAGAAATAAGTGATTAACGAGCAGTTGGACAGGTTGTACTAATAAAGTGGCCGGTGTGGTATATATATATATATTATTATAATATATATCTCTATATATATATATATATATCCATACTTTCAAAAAAGAGAAAATATTCTAAAATGATTTTACTACAAATCGATTTTAGTTACTAAAATGGAATAAAACACAATTTAAAAAACACTATAAAAAATAGTGCTTATAATAGCAAAAAATGACAAGATTTTAGATTGGACTCTTCAACATCATTTAAACCATATGGATAAGTCTTCTAGTCGGACAATCAGAAGGATTCTCTTATACTTAAAGGTAAAAACCTATACACGGACACCTATTAAAGGTACATCCAGTCGTAGTTGATCTGATGGTTGTAAGGTAGCCCTGTCTTTATAATCTTTAACGGGGTATATGCAATTGTAATATGTGATTGTGGGCATCTCGGGGATTTACTTTTAAAAACTGACCCCATTGCAACAAAGGCCAATGTCAGGCTCCAGGGGAAGTGGACCCACTGGACTACCACAGACGATGAAGTAAGCCGGCACCTGGGACTGGACCTACGTGGAACCCAGTTTTCACCAGACCCGATGCCAAGCGGGTTGGACTTGAGGAGGTGTGGTAACACAGTCGTTTCACGGTGCGGACTTGTCTGCGGTGGCAGCAAAAGGAAAGGACACAGAATTAAGCAGAATCGTAGGTCAGGGACAGGCAGGACGGTCAGAATAGGAAATCACAATAACCACAGGGAATAGGAAACAAGTTTTCTCTAAGGCACAAGGGACGAAGATCCAGAGGGAGAGGCAGGTTTTTATAGGAATTTGGGAAATGGCAGCCGCCATAACGGTGTTATGGCTCCTTTTTCTGAATTTTCTGAGCCGGCCACCTAGGAGCCGGGGACCGCACTGCGGCCAAGGACCGGGATCAGGGGCGGGGAGAGGTAGCGCAGAACGCCCCCCATGGGTGTACAGAGGAGGGGGGTGAGCCCTGCGGTACCAATCTTGGGCCAGCGTGCTGGACAGTACCCCCCTCCCCTTCGGCCCTCTACCCTCTTCTTAGCTGGGAGAAATCTCTGAAGGAGATCCTGGTCCAGGATATTGTCCTCAGGCTCCCACGGACCTCTCACTCCGAACGAACCCCTTCAAGTTCCGATGAGAAAAGAAAAGGAGGAAAGACAAACCCCACTTCACGATGAACCCACACTTCATATCCAGGACCCTCCTTTACTTCATAGACCATCCTTAGCATCAGCTCAGGGCTTGGCAGAGGTACCTGTAGGAGAAGCGGTTCACCAGATGACTGGCTTCAGGGAGGGAGACATGGAGGGAGTTTAGGGATGAGCATGGTGGAGAAGGTGACAGCTGTATGCCAGGATTGATGGGCATCAGCAATCGCCAGGACCAGGAAACGCGGCCAAGTTTAAGCTTGGAAATGCAGCCCTCCACATATTCTGGAGGACAGCCATACTTTATCCTGGAGAAAAACGGGGGAGGTCTTCGTTACTATCAGCCCAATTTTGGTGCGGAACGGACGCCCACAGTAGAGATTAAGAGTCTGTTCCCAGATGGGACTCTTAAGGTCTTCTTACCAACTCTTCCAAGGAAGGGTATCAGCAACACAGAGAGATAGGAGGAGGTGGGAGTCGTCAATAAACAATAAAGAAAGGATGGTATCGGCAGGACTCAGACTCCAGAAAGTTTAGTAGAATTCAGGCCCATGGCCCAGTAGACCCCGTGGACCACCCCCCAGTCATCCTGTAGGGCGGGGAGGAGGAAACAAAATGGCACAGAGTAGCGGGGGGGCCCCCCTAGGGTCTGATAATCCTCTCAACTTGTCCTTGGAACTGCAGATGGACGCAGATAGAAGTCCAGCTTCACTTGAAGTTTTGACCGCCAGAAAACGGTTTATAAGAACTGGACCCCCACGGTCAGAGAAAATGTGCAGGGGAGTCATGAAAGCCAGAAGATGTTCGCGAAAAGAACAGAAAGACCAGACTGGCATGGCATGGAGCTGACGGCAGACCTGGCAGAGGAAACAAAATGGGACATCTTGGAAAACGATCTGTTACCCCCCAAATGACTGTATTAACGGAAGAAGATGGGAGATCAGTTATAAAGTCCATGGCTACGCAGCTTCTTACTTGAAAGACTTTATGTCCGACCGCTCTTGGAAGAGGATCTGACTTGGGGATATTGCTCTTGGTGGCGGGCACGCTGGGGTACAGAGATTGTTGCTCTCATATCTCGCTGTACTGGTGGCCCGATCTGGTCAAGGATGTTTTGTAATAACAAGCTATGAGAGCAAACAGATCTCTGCACCGTAGGGTGCCCAGCCAATGTCCCAAAGTCAGTATCTTTTTTGAAGGCTGGTCAGAACATTATGTCTTGCCAGGAGAAAGATTCCTTAGGTCCGCAGTAGTAGTAGCAGGAAACGATATGGCGCAGCAGCCGGTCTCGCAAACAACATTAAGGCACAAGAAAGGTTCTTCAGGTTTTCTCGGTGGGCCGGAAGTGGATCAGGAAGTTGAACAATTTAAAAGAAGAAGAGGGACCTCGAGCTTTGCGAGGATTTGTCGGCCCTTGGCCTGTCTGGCTGAGTTACTGCTCCAGCTCCTACTGATGGACAAGGTTCTCCGATTAAGGCCGTGTGAGAACTGGGGCCGAGGCAAGGCTGGCTCAGGAACTAGAGAAGCTTTTCAGTCCCCAGGAGCCAGAGTCTGGGATTGGTGTTATTCTGATCATCGCCACCAATGGGAGACACAAGAGAAGAGGCAGAGTCTGAATAATATAAACTGTCAGACAACTTAGCAGGATCCATCTGTAGACACCTTGTCAGCGATTGATATGCGAGAAAGGGAAAAGGACTAAGACTCTTCGGTGGACTGGCCACATTCTCGAGTTTGGTGTAAAGGTGGATTTTTTTGGATCCTTAAAACAACTAAGGACTTGCTGCACGTAGGAATGATGGTTCTCAAGGTCCGTAGAGGAGCACCAGATATCGTCAGTGGAATGACCAGGACACAGGTAAATAGCAAGTCTAGAAAATTTGTCATTGACGAATCCTGGTGAAAAACAGCTAGGGTCCAACGGCATGGACAAGGTACCAAAAGGCCCATCACCGAAGTATGAAGGCGGTCTACACTTTGCACCTTTGCGGGGATCCAATGAAGTTATATGCCCCACAGTGCGTCTAGTTTGTGAAAGACCTGGTTCCACGTAAGCGGTCAAAGAGTTCTGCGATTCAACAGGCAAGATAGCGGTTCTTCATGGTAATCTTGTTTAGACCACGATAATATATGTACGGACCAAGTGACCCATCTTTGACACAAAAGAAGAACTTGATTTGGCAGGAAAGAGGATTTAGTATGAACCCCCTCTGTAGGATTTTCTTCACGTAAGCCCGACACTGCAGCGCAAAGACAGTGGGTACACTGACCCCATGAAGAGATGTGACTTGTCAGCAGGTCAATCGGGCAATCGTAGGGTAGTGGTGGCCAAAGTACTCCACTGCTTCTATTGAAAAAACATCTGCAAGGTCCACATATGGGCGGGGGGACCCACCAGAGGCTTGGAGGACTTGTAAGCTAAACGGTCAAGGAAGGGACATCTAGTTCCAGACAAACGTCGGACTGGCATTCTGGATCCCCAGCGGAGAACTTCACCCGGGTGCCAGTCGAGCCCAGTGCATGGTGCTGAACCATGGAGAATCAGAAACAACTGAAGACAGCAGAGTTTTAGCACGTAAAAGGAAAGTTCTCTCCTTGGCAGTCCCCATAGTAGGCATAGGGTCAGTCGGTAACGGATTCAGGTCTTCTTGAAGAATATGCCCCTCTGACTGATGAGATATGCTTCTCAAGACGGACCACAGAAAGAGGTACTGGGAGACCAAGAGCATTTTCCCCCCCCCCGCGAACGAAGGCAGAGGCTGAAACTGATTACCCGTCCCATGAGCTGAGCAAGATGGTATGTTCAGATATGAAGAAGCTTGTTCTCATATAGTGGACGCTTTCCCAAGAACCCTAGGGTGCATGTGTTTCTAGCGCTGAGGATGGAGTGGACAGGACTGAAGGAAAAGTGTTCCGGGCTGGCACAATAGAGACAGAGGTTCTCCTGAGGTCGCCTGGAACATTCCTCGGAAAGACCATCCGCGCTCGTCCACAAGCATCGGGTCCTCTGCAGTGGTCACGGCAAGAGGTTAGCGGTCTTTGGAATCAGGAGCAGGCGAAGCACAACGTCGGACCTGGATTGCGCTTGCTCTAAACTTTTCTCATTAGAACGACCCATAAACAAGATATCAATGATTGGCCAGGATTAAGAGCGCTCAGCGTAGCCGGCAGGTCACGTACAGACAGGGCGTCTTTAAACTTGTCCTGAAAGTCCTTTTAACAGTCGAAATCAGGGCCTGCATCATTCTTTGAAGGTGTCTGCTGGCACACAATGCTTCCTGTACAGAGGACCCTGGGAAAGAAGCTACAATTAGAGTCTGAATGGGCCCTCTTCTTTCAAAATGTTACTGTGGCTCAGGGGGCCGATACAATTGAAAAAAAAGAGGTGAAAGAACAGTTAGCAATACGTTATGCAAAATGCCACATGTTGGCACTTCACGGTAAATAAGTGGGATTTAGGTTGTTGTTGGGCACTCGGTCTGCTAAAAGCTTCCCCAATTAGAGATGAGGCGAAAATTACTGTCCGAGCGATCTCGTTCGAGCATAGAGTCCTCGAAACTGATCGTTGCTCGACGAATATTCGCCCCGCTCGGGAAATGGCATCTCCCGCCGTTTTGGTTTTGCTTTTGGCGGCCAGAAACAGAGCCAACACACGCAGGAGATCTGCCACTCCACAAGCATGACGTGGTACCCTTACACGTCGATAGCAGTCGGTGGCTGGCAGACAGGGACCTGGAATAGGGACTGCCGACTGCTCGCGCTTGATCGGATCATTTCTGTGTCTGGGATCCGGCTTAGGGAGAGAGCTGCTGCTGGGGCAGGGGAAAGCGGTAGGCGTTCAATTAGAATAGTGTTAGGCAGGGAGCAGACGGATTCTACAGAACCCAACAGCCCTCTTAGGGCTACAATAACGTTATATTTTTTTTTTTTATTTGCGCTATCCCATATTGTGAGGAATTGCAGGGGGCTTGCTTACACCCACCCCCCCCAACCACCCCCCCCAAACCCCCCCCTGTTGTGTTTTAGCGCTTAGTGATGACACACATATCCACCCTCAAACACCAAAGTGGGAAAAATTATTAGGGTTTGATTCAATTAGGCACAGTCTGCCATTTACTTGTTATTTACGTTTATTTTTTATAACTCGGGCATCTCATCTGCATAGAAGTGCTGCTTTCAAATTGGCTAGAAAATAGCCATAGGAGAATCCAAACGGCTTACTTAGGCCTACAATAGCGTTATAAATTTTTCTTCGGTTGATTGTGGGGCTGTCCGTGGCTGCCAGGCATCTACTACCCATTGGTGAGGAATTTGTAGTGAGACTTGCGGACCGTTGTGTTTAGCGCTTTAGTGAGCAATATCATCGCAAAGACCCGAGTTGGGAAAATTTATTAGGGGGGTTTGATTTTAATTAGGCACAGTTCTGGCCATACTTTTTATTTTAGTTTATTTTTATAAATAGCGTCATATAATTGGCATAGCAGTGTGCTTCATACCTTGGCTAGAAAATAGCAATAGGAGAATCCAACGGCTTTACTTAGGCCTACAATAGCGTTATATTTTTATTCTGGTTGGATCTGCTGGTGGCTGTCCTGCTGTTTAGTGCATTATACCGATATTGTGGGAAATGTAGTGGACTTGCGACGTTGTGTTTAGCGCTTAGTGACGAAACATAATCCATCGCAAAGACCGAAGTGGGAAATTTATAGGGGTTTGATTCAATTAGGCACCAGTCTGCCATTACTTTTTTATTTTACGTTTATTTTTTCATAACTCAGCGTCATCTCATCTGGTAATAGCAGTGTGCTTTCAGACTTGGCTAGAAAATAGCCATAGGAGAATTCCAAACGGCTACTTAGGCCTATCCAAAGCGTTATATATTTATTTTCTGGTTGATCTGCTGGTGGATTGTCATTGTGCAGTGCATCTACTACATATTGTATGAGGAATTTGTAGTGAGGGACTTGCGGACCTTGTGTTTAGCGCTAGTGAGCACATTCCATCGCAAAGGACCGAAGTGGGAAAATTTATTAGGGGTTGATTTCAATTGGCACAAGTCTGCATTTACTTTTTATTTTACGTGTATTTTTCGTAAGCTCGCGTCATTCATCTGGAATAGCAGTGTTGCTTTCATAACTTGGCCTAGAAAATAGCCTAGCATAGGATAGCATCGTTTTAAAAACACGAAAAACACCAAAAAAACACAAAAAAAAGTAAAAAACATTAAAGTTAAACTTTCATTTTTCAAAATGTTTAACCCGAGGGCTAGGGGTAGAGCCGAGGCAGGGGACGGGGCGTCAACTACTGCAGGGGTCAGAGGCCGTGGTACTGGGGCAGGGGTGAGACACCACTGCTGAGGAGGGCCGCAGGGGAACGCCGAAGAGCTAATCCCCCTAGGTCATGTCTGAAGTTACTGGACTCGTGGTAGTAGAGCACTGTTGAAGGCCAGAACAGTGCGAAACAGGTGATGTCGTGGATTGCCGACAAGCTTCAGCAATTTGTCACCAGTCAGTCTTCCAGCAGTCCACCCATGGTCACCGAAATCGGCCACTCCTCCAGTCCTGCAACTCAGCCCCCCCCCCCCCAGTTCTGCCCCCTCCCAGGAAAATTTGGCATTTGAACCGGCAACTCTGCGGAAATGTTTTCTGGACCCTTCCCACAGTCACAAACCAATTGTCCGGTTGCTGCTGAGCAATTTTCCAGATGCCCAGGTTTCCACCAGTCGCAGTCTGTGGGTGTGATGACCTTCTTGAGTAGTGGAAGAAGTGTGTAAAGAGGTGTCCGACGATGAGGAGGACACGGTTGTAAGACAGTGGTGTGGGTGAAGTTGTTGTCAGGGCAGAGGTCCGAGGGGGGAGAAGACTGAGGGATCGGAGGATGATGAGGTGACAGCCCAAGCTGGGTTGAGAGGCCGGGTGAAACACAGTGCTTCTGAGACGGAGGAGAGTCCTCGACAGAAACAGGTGGGAAGAGGCAGTGGTGGGGGCCACAGATGGAGAGGCCAGGCCAGAGCAGCTGCATCAGCGCCAAAGTGTACTAGTGAAGCTCCGTGGCGAAGGGCGCACGCAGCGAGGGCAGATTTCAGAAGTTCGGAGGGTTCTTAAAGAAAAACCGGATAAATGGACGACGGACTGTGTGTGCACCTTTGCAAACCCAGGATCACCACTACTAGCAAACTAACACCAGTATGCGCAGCATATGAATGATAAAACACCCCACTCAGTGGCACCAAGCCCGTCACCTCCGGCCGGCACACACAGCTCCTTCCACGTGTAGCTGATAGCAGCCCCCGCCGGACCATGGCACAAAAACCCCATCGTCGCCCCACGACCTCCACAGCATCCACCAGCGTCAGCTCTCCATACCCCAGACGGCTGGAGCGGAAACGGAAATATAGTGCAACCCACGCCGCACGCCCAAGCCCTTAAGGTCCAATTCCAGAGTGCTTAGCCTGGAGAGCTGCCCTATAGGATTAGTAGAGACCGAGGGCCTTTCGCAACTCATGGCGGCGAGCCCCTCGGTATTCGTTCCCAGACGCACAACTACTTTTCCTGATGTGCCGTCCCAGCCCTGCACCAGCAGCACGTGTTCAGACAACATCCGTGCCCTGACCAACGCCGTTTTCTGACAAGGTCCACCGACCACGGACACGTGGACGAGTGCTGCGGGCAGGGCCATTATACGCTGACGGCACATTGGTTAACCTGGTGGCGGTGGGACCGAGTCTGACCCTCGGATGGTTCATTATACTGCCGACGCCGAGGATTTGCGGGGCCTACCTCGGTCCAGGTCTTCAGGCCTACCTATGCTGCTTCCTCCTCCCCACCCTCTCCACCTCCTCCTAACGAACTACCATCTGGGGCATGGCCGAATCAGCGCCTAGCTTAGGACAGCAGCAGTGCCGCGCTAAGCGACAGCAGGCGGTGCTCAAAACTGTGAGCCTAGGCGATTATAATAGAAAAAGGCACACCGGCCCCAGAACTATTACAGGGCATCAGGCGCGACTGATCTGTGGCTGGCACCGCTGAACCTGAAGCCAGGCATGGTTGGTGTGACAAGGCCGTAACCTGGTGGCGGCTCTGCAACTCGGCCACAGGGACTGACACATGTGCCATGCCTGGCCCATGTGTTAAACCTCATAGTAGTTCAGCGTTTCCTCAAGACATACCCCAATCTGTTGATTTGATTCACGAAGGTGCGCGAATCTGTGTGCATTTCAGGAAGTCCAGCACAGATGCGCCACCTCAGGGCACAGCGCCAGCGCGCCTCCAATGACCGCTCACCGACTTGTTGTGCGACGTTGCCCAAGAGGTGGAATTCAACATTAACAATGTTTATCCAGAGGTTTACAGCCAGCGCAGAGCGATTGAGATGCCAGATGTCAATTCCACTAGAAATGGTAGTAAGGTCATCATCTTCCTCAAGTTACAATGAGAGGAGTGGACGTGGTGTTATATATCTGTCAGGCGCTGAGTAACTTCGAGGAGTCAACACAATGGTCAGTGGCGATGCCGCCAATCATAAGCCTCACCATCCCGAGCTTGCCTGGTGAAAAATCTCGATTCAGAATGAAGTCGGAGTTGCGCTCGTCACAAGAGACGGGGGGAAGAAGATTCCCTGTTGATAGGCCAAGCACCCCATCAGGTCTGTTTCAGCGCATATCAGAGGAGGTGGAGGAGGATGAGAGAAGAGGAGGAGAATGTTGGAGAGACACAAGAGGAGAGCATTGCTCAGACCTTCACGTTCAGCGGTATGGCAGAAGAAGAGGAGTTGGAGGAGGCAGGAGATGGACAGTCAGGCCGTGAGGGGACTGTTGAAATTTCTTACGCGTGGGACTCTGGCGGCATATGGCAGATTTGCATGCCTAGGGCGGCCTATCCGTGGACCCTCGCGTTCAAAGAATTATTCCAAGCACCGAATTACTGGGTATCACTCTCGGACCCACGGTACACGCAAATTTTCCCACTCTCATCCCTGAGAGGAAAGGAGCAGAGTGTGAGAATGCCTGAATACCAGCAGGCCTGGTGCACAAGCTGAAACAGTATTCCCTTCTGACAGCGCTAGGCCAGAGTGCGTAGTTCTGCGAGGACAAGTGCGAGGGGAGAGTAGGCGAGCGCTGGCAGCTTGTCCAGCACTGGCCAAGGGTACGCTGTACAAGCTTTGGCCAGCTTTATGTCACCCCCGAAAGACCACTGTCCCACTGTCCCAGTCTCGGCAGGTAGGGCGGATCTGTACAGAAAGATGGTGAGGGAGTAGAAGTACGTAGATGACCATACCATGTCCCTAAAATGATCACAGCAGCTCCCTACAAACTATTGGGTTTCAAAGCTGGACAATGTGTCACGAAACTGGCGCTGTACGCGTGGAGGTTTCTGCCTGCACTGCCGGCTATGCGTGTTGTCCGAGCGGGTTTCAGTGCCGTGGTGCATTCACCGATAAGCGTACACACCTGTCGACTGACAGCGCTGACAGGCTGACGCTTATTAAGATGAATAAAGCCCTGGATTTCTCATAATTCCAACTCCCCAGGTGAAGGGGAAAGCTCAAACCTGAATTAATTATGCAATCATCCTCCTCCTCATTTTCCTCCTTCTCCTCTCTTTGTACCACGAAAGCAGGAAACTGGCGATTTTTTGAAGGCCCCTGGCTTCAGCTATAGTTACTTTTGCATTTAATTTTTCTGGAGGGCCACTACCGGTCCTCTGAAAACAATTTTGGGACTGCCTACAACATACAGGCCAATCCAAATCTATTTCATTTTTCGGAGGGCCACCTACTGCCCTCCTCGGTTTGAAAACTTTTTGGACTGCCACATACAGGAATATCCCAAATTAAAATGTCTCCATAGCAGCCTCCACACGTTGTTATCCATTGCTGCTTACCTCCAAGTCGTCAATTAGCTGACTCCATACATAGTCACCCTTATCAAACGAGGTGTTTGTCAGGCAGAAATTTGGGTTGTTTTATGGATTCCACATCAAAGTTGGTAACTTGTCGCCACCCGCTGGTTATCCACAAAAATATACTGGCCAAACTTTTACATTACCGATATTATTTCAGCGCTTCTTGCGCATCTGTTGATTAAACTGCTGTGTAATCCCACAAAAATATACTTGCCAAACTTTTACCATTTACGGTATATTCAGCGCTTATTGCATTTTACGCATCTGTTTACATTCCTCTCACCCGCCATATCCCAAAACTTATAAGAAACGCGACTACACTTAACTTGTGCAGGGGGACCGAGTCTGACCATGGGGGCTGGTATATCTGCCGACGCCGGGATTGCGGGGCCTACCTGGTTCCAGGTTCAAAGGCTATATACCTCCTCCTCCTCCCCCACCCCCTCCTCCCTCCTCCGAATTACCATCCGTGTGCATGGCCGCCATCAGGCGGTAGCTAGACAGCAGCAGTTGCCGTCGCTAAGCGACAGCAGGCGGTGTCAAACTGCGGAGCCTAGGCGATAAAAGGCCACGCCCAAGAGGGCATTTATTACAGGGCATTCCACATCAAACTTGTAAACTTTGTCGCCCCCTGCCTGTGTTAATCCACCAAAATATGACTGCAAAACTTTTATCATTTACCAATATATTTCAGCGCTTCGTGCGCATCTGTTTACATTCCCCTCACCCGGCAATCCTAACTTCTCAGAACACTACTACACTTGATCTTATACAAAAGGTTCTTAGAGTGATGTTTGGGAGTAGCTAGAGGACAGGGGCTTAGATTGGCGAAGCTCGCTGGCAGCGGAGCGCGCTACATCTCAAGATCAACTAACTGTTTAAATGCCAGCACCTTTAATCTACTACTAGTTAACTGCCTCCATACATCGTCCCCTTATCAAACGAGTCTGTGTCAGGGCAGAATTTTCAGGGGTTTCACCCAGATACTAATGTGGAATCGCGCCACATCTGTCCCCACATGCGGAGACCTGAAGTGCAATCTATGCCAGTCGCAATAGGATGCCCCATACTGGTGCTCTTACATCATGGTACCATTTCCGTCAAAAACAATTAAAAATAGATCCCTCATGCTATTTCCAGTATTCATAGGTGAAAATATGTCAAGACCGGCCTTCGCTTTGAAAATTATAATTATTCAAAGTAATCGATTCTATGGCACACAGAGCCCTATGTTGGGTGGGGAGGAGCCATGTAGTAGGACGGGGGCTTGGAACAGCGAAAATTCGAACTCCTGGAGTGGACTCGCCAGCTCCATCCCAAGCTTGGCGACCTATCAGAGGCTCGATTGCATGCTGGCCCCGCTGACTGGGTTTCTGTCTTTGCTACCACGACACTCCACAGCGCCACCAATGTCATTTCAACTCTCTAGACCACAGACGCTGGAGACTGACGTAGTGAGGATATGCCTAGCAATCATTCCCACTTATCACAACGAGCGTGTCAGGCAAGAATTTTCAGGTGTTGTCACCGAGATACAAGTGGAAACTCGGTCCCCATCTGTGACCGCCATGCTGGAGACCGTAAGTTCTTGCAATCATAGCAGGGAATATAGATAGCCCCATACTGTGACTTTAAATCATGAAGTCGTCTCACATGGCTGCCTTCCACTATGTACGTCCATTATCAAAATGGAGTGCTGTGTCAGGGCTATTTTCGGAGTGTGTTCCAGATACGTTATGGAACTTGGTCACGATCATGTCGCGACAACTGCTGTGTTTATCGAGACTAAATATACCGTCACCTTTTTCACATAGGAAATCATTTCACCTCCTTTGGTGAAACCTGAGTCCATTTGGGTTATGTCGCCATGAGACTCTCTAGCCTGCCACTGCTGCCGCGCCTTATGCATGCGTGTGTCCATGCCGTTAGTCCATGGCTCTGGTCACCCGGAGGCTGCAATATTGCCATGTTTTAGATGCTATATCTAGCCTCATTCGTTCACTTCATGGTCCATGGTCGGAGTGCTAGGTTGCATCCATAATTGGTTGGCATAGGTGAAGGTTGTTTCTGATTAAGCAGCTCTGAGGCATTGTAACATGCATGTATGCGCCCTGTTTCCTGTCCATTTCCGTGGTGTTCCATCCTGGTTCTGAGGTTCCCAGGTGTTTGGCCAAGCTTCCCTGTGCAGAGCCTTGGTCCCAATGAAAAATGCTCGAGTCTCCCATTGACTTCAATGGGGCTCGTTATTCGAGACGAGCACTTGAGCATCGGGAAAAGTTTGTCTCGAATAACGAGTACCCGAGCATTTTAGTGCTCGCTCATCTCTATTCCCCATCATTGCCTTATGAGATTCATTTATATCTGCCATGAAATTGATACCGCATTTGTTTTTATTTAATTGATCTATAAAATGAAAAATTTGAACAATACATTACTGTTCACAATAAAAAAAAAAAATTGTCTATACAGCGACAATAATGAGATTGCCAGAACTTAGATGTAAAACCCATTCTATCAGACGTGCTGAGGATAGTAGGCATCTATATTGCACATAAAGGAATGTTTGTGGATAAGGTGAGTATCAGACCTTACAGACTCCATTGGAAAACTTCCTGTAAGCTATAAAGTTGTTGAGTAGATTCAGATTTATGATGAGACGGTTGGAACCATTTAGATTCTTCACCAAAAAAGAAACCATGTCTTTCTTGGCCCTGAGAACAGAAATTACCAAACCAGAACGGACAAGAGAAGAACATCATGCCAGACATCCCAATGAGTTGAAGGAGAAGAAGAAGGTGAAGAAGATGTGGGGGGAAGACGGTCAAATTCTATCTTGTACCCTTGGCTTAAGATGTCTAAGACCCAGGGGTTTGATGTTGTCTGCGACCACTGATCCTGGAATCTGAGGATTCTTCCCCCACCCCGGGTGTTACTATTTCTTGTTTCTGTTGGATGAGTGAGAGAAAAGGAATCCTCTGCCTTTTCCTCCAGCAACCTCATTTATCTTTGTCCTGAAAGGAATCCTTGGGGTTCCTAAAACCACGAAAGGTGGATCTCTTGAAAATTAACAGTCTTTTGAAATTTTCGGAGATGTCAATCTTCTTCTCATATTTTTTCCACTCCTCCGAGATAAGTTCAGTATGAGTATTATTCATTTGAAACACACATTGGCATTTAACTTATAGGCCCCTAAAGAGTTATTCTTCCCTTGACATAGGGGGAGCAACTTATTGCTTCTAAGAGGCTCTCTAGGTCTTTCATCTGGAAGAGATTTCTGGAGTGAGAAACTTGCATAGAGTCCTGGGATTGGCCCAGCTCCTCTCATTAGCAGCAGAAAAAGAATCAAAGGCTATATTCACCTAAAAAGGCTTAATGGGAAACATTATGTTTGTCAACAAACTGGGGAACAGCTGGACCCAAAGTGTGTAAAGAAGTCAGGGAAAGGGGGTGGAGGAAGTGTCATGGTTTGGAGAATGTTTTCTGCAGCAGTAGTTGGACCTCTCATACAGCTACATGGAATAGTGAATTAGCGTGTATTAGAATGTTCTTAAACAACACTTGGTTCCTTCATTGGGGGTCTTCACCCTATAAGGCAGCAATTTTCCATCTGGATAATGTACACAAAAAAACAGGTAAAGCAGTTCCTTGATACAGAAAACCTTGAAAAAATGAAATGGTCACAGCCCAGAATCCTGATCTAAACTCGATACAAAACCTCTGGAAATTTCTTGATGACATAGTTATGGCTAAGACCCATAAAAGTCACAAAACTGTAGAAGAAATTGGCATAAGAGTGGAGCCGTGTGAGAGACTAGTGATGTCCTGTTGCCGGTACTGAAGTAATTTACAGCAAAGGCTTGTCCACTCCCTACTGATTGGGGACTGGTCAAAAACCGGAAGATATTGTAATTATCATCTTTGTCTGTTCTACAGAAAAAGATAATAACTATATACAGCCCCCTAGAATAACTATACACAGCCCCCTTTAACTATATACATTACCTCTATAATAACTATATACAGCCCCCTGTAATAACTATACACAGACCCCTGTAATAACTATATACAGCCCCCTTTAATAACTATATACATTACCTCTATAATAACTATACACAGCCCCCTGTAATAACTATTCACATTACCCTTATAATAACTATATACAGCCCCCTATAATAACTATATACAACCTCCCTATAATTATATATAGCCATCCTATAACAATATACAGCCTCCCTATAATAACTAACTATATTCAGCCCCCTACAAGTATATACAGACTTCTATTATAACTATATACACCCTACTATATACAGTCCTTGGTAAAATAATAAAATTGTACTCACCTTCAATCATTCCCCTGACGCTCACTGACCTCCGTCCCTTGCAGGGTCAGGATAGTGAATATCGGAGGTGTACCAAGATGTCGCTGCCATCTTTGTATACATCCGATTTGTCTATGGCATTTTGAACATTGTGCATTTTACTATGATATTTTTCTACGGCTGCTAAGCCCCTTCTAGCACCACCCCAAAATGCATATTTTGTTATAAATGCATTATATATCAAAGTTTGTAATAAAAGTTTACCTATGGGTGTGATTGGGTCTCATGTATTGTGTTTATGCTGCTGTACATGTGTCTAGCTAAAAGGTTTGTGTACCGATAGGTTTGAGAGTTATTTACTGATGACAAACATACTGGAGGGCATTTATCATGTGGCAGCGTGTGATATAAGCCCCGCTCCTTTGCCGGGTTGGACACATCATGAGGCTCCGAACAATAAAACTGGCAACTAAACACTCCATACAGTCCAGGACCCATCTTAATCTGCCACCGTTTGCTACATCTGTACAACCCTTGTATCCCTGTTGGCCAATAATTCTTGGTAGACCAACAGAAGAGGCAGCACCATTTATCGTATATATTTGAGTATAAGCCAAGTTTTTTGCTCAATTATATAATCACTGCTTGTTGTCATAAATAGTGTGTGCACGGGCCGGGGCTGCTGCTAAGCATTTCATTGTGCACGGAGAAATCTCAGGAATCAGCCAAATACTACATGGGGTGACTTGGTCAATGACCTGAAGGGAGCTCATTTGCTTCCAGCGAGTAAAAGTTTTGGCATTTTGAGTTCTCCCATGTGGTAAAAAAGTCTATCTGACGGGTTCCCCATAAGCTGGTTAGGTGGAGAAAGATTTCTTGATTGAGAGACCATTCGTTCGGATGGATATCTTCCATGTGAGGAAATACACTTTCGTGTCTAGACTCCCTTTCAGGTGAGTTCCTGAGATAAAGAGCACGTTTCTCTCTGCCCAAGGGAAGATGGTACAAGTTAGGGCAGATAGCTCTGAGGATGTTTCCCCCTTGACTTCTCGGATAAGATACTGTAGATAAGATACTGTCGCGGTGTTGTCTGACAGAATATGAACATTGGTTGTTTGCCAAATGAGGAGTATTTGTTCTTAGAGTCTCCCGTTCTGCTCTTAACTCCATGCAATTTGCCGGCTCCCTGGACTGGTTCCGCGTGCCAAGATCATTGAGCTAAGTGAGAAGGAAAGACTGCTCCCCAACTGAGAATACTTGCATCAGTTTTTATTGATATACAGAAATATCAGATTACTCCTCTCTCTAGGTTCCTTGATTTGAACCGCTGTAGGAAATCTCATTTACATGGGAGGGGATGACGACTTTTTTGTCTGCGTAGGTTTTTGTTCCAGATCCTCAGGACTTCTTCCTAAATGAACAGGTCTGGTTCAGTATTTTATTTTCTGTTTCTGTGGGAGAAAAGACATCTGGTGAGTGGAACACCTAAGATATTGTTGTGAGTAGAGGGTGGGTAGAAGTCTGACCTTTGAACATTTGAACTATCCACCCTCGGTCTTTTTAAGGTGATGTCCCTTGAAGCGATTAGACTGGGCCTGTCTTTTCCCACAATAAGAAGGTTGTCTAAATATGGAACTATGGAGATGTTTTGTAATCTCTAGTAGACCACCTCCTCTACCATGACCTTGATAAAGACTTGTGAATCAGAGCATATTCCAAAGGGAAGTGCACAAAATTGGAAGTGGAGAGTGAGACAAGATGGGAAAAAACGAGAACCTGTAGAATTTCTGAGAAGGATGAATGGGGACATGATAGTAGGCGTCCTGAAGGTCTATAGTGAAGGTCTAAAGGAATTTTTGTGGATAAAGCGAGTAGAAGACCTTACCGACTCCATTCGAAACTTCCTGTAAGTTATGAAGTTGTTGAGTCACTTCAGATTGGTTTCTTCACCAAAAATAAAGAAGAGTAGAAACCATGGGCCACATTTATCCCTTTTGTGCGCCTAAGTGTAGTAGTTGCGCCTAAATTCTGGCGCACTGTTTTGCCAGAATTATCACAAGCTACAACCATCTGTGATAAGTTAATTTTCTGCCTCTTATTAATCACTTTACGTTAACACAGTTTAGGCGCAGTTTAGTCGCAGTTTAGGCGCAATGTTAGATTCGGGCTCTTACATGTCATCCTGCTACAAGCTCCTCTCTGCTTCTCCCACAGCCCAGAATGAAGATAACACTCACAGCAGCACCCAGAGGAGGGAGGATTTATTCTCCCGTACAGGGTGTTTCCCATGCATGTCCTGTGAAAATTGTGCCTTGATGCACCTCCAAGACACCTTACAAAATCAAATCCACTGTTACTTGTAGGAGCGATTTTGTTATTTATGTCTTACAGTGCCCGTGCAATCTGCTTTACGTGGGAGAGACTACCACTGAATGCAGATTGCGTCTCAACAACCATAAATCCAGTATTCGCACCAAGAAACTTGACCTTCCAGTCCCTTTTCACTTTCATGAAGCTGGCCATAAACTTGATGATCTCCGATTCTCCATTATTGACAGAATACCTCCATTACCCCTGGGTGGCAATAGGGAGCTACTACTTAAACGTAGGGAAGTACAGTGGATACACAAACTCTACTCCCTGAGCCCGAAGGGTCTAAATAGGGATTTCCCCCTTAATGTATTCCTCTAATTACCAATACTCGATTTTTTCTGTCTTCTGTTGGACCGTTTTTTGTCTTCTTCTGATCCCGTGTTAGTGAATACTGTAGATCATACCTGTTACATGTGTTTGTAAACTTCCTGTTTAATATATTTATATACCATGTGAGGCTCCATTGATTGCATTTTATCTTGGGTTAAATTATCCACACTTACCGTCTTTTTTCTTTACTCCACAGCAGCAATTGAACCACGATGAGGACTTATATGACTCTCCTGGATGCGGTGACATACAGGTGATTGGGCTACTTTGGAAACTTTGGATACCTTGGACGGGACCACGATCCCGGATGGGACACATAATACGGGCTGGTTCACTCTAGCCTTTGTGGCATAATGACTGTTCTCCTGCCCATGGCCCTGAATGTCCTTTGTCCTGCCTCCTATTCCCCGTACATCACCTTTCACAGTCCCGCTTGGTCTGTCTGAGTCCGGCCGTGAGTTTTCAGCTGCTAAGGAGTTGGGCAAAACTCACATAATGAAGATGGTCACTACGTGGACTCATAACCCTTGTACGCATGCGCAAATTCCGGACTCTGCATACAGGACTCGGGCTGATTAACAGCCTTACACCGACGCTAGGTCCGTGAGCGCACATAGTTCAAAATTCTGGATGCCTTCGATATGGAACCTTCTTTCGTTTTTATATGGACACTGGGCTTTGCACGATCAACGATGCACTAACAGAAAGTTCTTTAATCCTTTACACATGCCGATAGCGTCCTTGGCAACCAATGGACCTTTTTATAATAATCATGCACTTTACTGATAATATGCACTTTATTTGTCACTATACACATGTTGTATCTTGAACATATCTTTTAATATTGTTTAATATGTTTTTTGATACTTTGTACGATATGTCACGTGTTCCGGCGCTAACTAACGCCGCCTATTTAAGTCAGCTGATTTCTGACTAACACTATGCTTGAGAATGCCTTTAATGATAAGGCGAAACGTCGCATCAATAGTGGAATAAACTGTTTTCTTTTTTCACTACTTATTGGAGTGCTGCTTCAACCTTCCTTTTGATTGCATCCAGCGACTCATGTCAGACCCGCTCTGAAGACCTGCACCCGACCGTTCGCACGGTGCCGTTCCAATCTGTTCCTTTTTTCCTCATGTATCTATTATATGTTACAAGAATATAAGTACTATAATACTGCCCCTATGTACAAGAATATAGCTACTATAATACTGCCCCTATGTACAAGAATATAAATACTATGCCATATAAAACCGCCACCCACTCCCCACCCCTAGTATACAGCCAGACCCCCCTGTATATAGCCAGACAACCTCCCCCCAGTATACAGCCAGCCCCCCTGTATATAGCCATCCAGACCTCCTCTCCAGTATACAGCCAGCCCCCCCACATATAGCCAAGCAGAACCCTGTATATAGCCAGTCCCCCCAGTATACAGACAGCCCCCCCAGTATATAGCCACGCAGACCCTCCCCAGTATATAGCCAGCCCCCCCAGTATATAGTCAGCCAGCCCCTCGCCAGTATATAACCAGCCAGCCCCCCCAGTATATAACCAGCCAGCCCCCCAGTATATAGCCAGCCAGCTCCTCTCCAGTATATAACCAGCCAGCCCCTCCTCGGTATATAGCCAGCCAGGCCTTCCACACTATATAACCAGCCTGCCCCCCTTGTATATAGCCAGCCAGGCCCACCAGTATATAACCTGCCAGCCCCCCCTTGCATACAGCTAGCATGCCCCCCACAAGTATACATCCAGCCTGCCCCTCCTTAATATACAGCCAGCCTGCCCCCCAGTATACAGCCAGCCAGCCTGCTCCTCCCCGAGCATACAGCCAGCCTGACCCCCCGGGGTATACAGCCACCCTACCCCCCGAGTATACAGCCAGCTTCCCCCCAGTATACAGCCAGTCTCGGACGTTGGGGACGAACAGGACAAGTCCCGATGAAGTGCCCTGGACTGGCATAACACAGACAAAGGTTCTCCTGTCGTCTTCTGGAACGCTCTTGTAGAGTGAGCCGAATTCTGTCCACCTGCATGGGTTCCTCAGTAGACGATACAGGCGGAGGCTGGAGCGGTCTTTGGAAGGCAGGTGCGAGGCGAGGAAAACGTCTTACCTGAGCTTGAGGATGCTCAGAACGAAGTTCCTCGGCGCGTTCCTTAAACCGGAAATCTATCCGAGTGGCCAGTGTGATGAGACCACCCAGAGTTGACGGTAGATCCCGAGCCGCCAGCGCATCTTTGACCTGCGGCGAGAGTCCTTTCTTAAAGGTGGCGATGAGAGCTGCATCGTTCCAGGCAAGTTCAGAGGCCAGGGTGCGGAACTGAACTGCATACTCTCCCACAGATGAGTTGCCTTGGCGCAGGTTCAACAACGCAGTCTCGGCAGAAGAAGCCCGTGCTGGTTCCTCAAAAACGGCCCGGAACTCTGCCAGAAAAGCCGCAAGAGTAGCCATGACCGGGTCACCTCTGTCCCAAAGAGGAGTGGCCCAGGCCAGGGCCTTCCCAGAGAGAAGACTGACGAAAAATGCCACCTTGGAAAGCTCCGTGACAAATTGCGAAGGCATAAGTTCTATTTGTAGGGAGCATTGAGTAATAAAACCCCTGCACTGTTTGGGGTCTCCGTCAAATTTGCACCTGCGGGTTGGACTTGCTGCGGCAGGATGCCACTAGGTCGTTCCCAGGTGTGACTAGCCCACGGTGGCAGCCGAGGTCGAGGTACCTTAGCGGATGACAATCTCGTAGACAGGTCCAGGCACAGGGTCAGGGCAGGCGGCAGAGATGCAACGTCAAGTCCAAGTCCGGGGTCAGCAACAGGAGGTCCAGGCAGGTGGGAACGGGAACACAGGCACACGGAACACAGTAACACGGAGGAACTCAGGTAACACGGCAACACAGGACTCAGGAGCGGGAACACACAGGAATACACAGGAACGCAGGAATACAGGGAATACACAGGAACGCAGGAATACACAGGAACGCAGGAATACACAGGAACGTAGGAATACTCGCTTGGAAGCTTTCTCTAAGGCTATGAGGCACAAAGATCCGGCAGGGGACACAGGAAGAGGCGGGATTCTTAAAGGTGAGGTGTTCAGCCAGTGCACCAATTAGCGGTGCGCTGGCCCTTTAAATTTTCAGCAGGAGTCCGGGGAAGAGCAGGAGCCGGGAGAGGTGAGTGAGGAGACCGGGCTGCAGCGGGGGCACACGGGGGAGCACGGATGCGCCCGTGACATTTGTGAATTAAAAAATTTGCCGCTCTAATGTGGACGATTGGGCGCCCATTAAGAAACAGGTGTGATTTATATGTAGAGCGATGCAGCGCCTATCTGCGACATGCAGCGACACAGGCGGCAGATGAAGACGTCACGCCGCCTGTGTCACTGAGCATAGCCGTGGCTCACAGCAGAGACGCGAGAATACCGGAGCAGCATGCCGTGGGAGCACCCTGCCTCTAGGTGAGTATAAGTTTTATTATTTTTCATGTACACCTATTAATTGAATAACAAAGAAAGTCCAGCTCACCTGCTACCCGTGTAGATTGCCCGACAGGGCATGGATGGCCCTTCTGTGAGGGTTTGGTAAACTGTGTGGGTCAAAGGCAACTTGAACTTTATTGAGGCATATCGTTAAAATCCATGCATGTCAACGGCCAACGCATTTCAAACGGAGACACCGTTCTTAGTCATGGCCACAATCCTTTTATACTGGGGGGAAGTGGGGGGTGATGGTGTGTATGCTGCATGTATATGCTGTGTGTGTATGATGCTGTGTATGCTGCTGTCTGCTGTGTGTGTATGACGCGGAGTGTATGCTGCGGCCTGCTGTATATGATGCTGCATGTATATGCTGTGTGTATGATGTTGTATCTGATGCTGTGTATGCTGCTGCCTGCTGTGTGTATGCTGCATGTATATTCAGTGTGTGTATGATGCGGTGTGTATGCTGCTGCCTGCGGTATGTGATGCTGTGTATGGTCCTCCTGCTTACTTATTTTTGACCCCCTCAGTTACTCTTTTGACCCCTCCATCTACCACCTGCTGATGTACCAGCAAGATCCTCTGAAGAAAAATGGGTAAGTCATGATTCATTATAGGAGTAGTGGTTTATTTCATATATATGGCTGATGTATGTATAGATTAAAAATGTGTATTAATGTGGAATGTTAATGTAGTAAGTTGTATGTACATATATATATGTACAGATAGAATGTTTCGCGTATTTATGTACTTTTAGTGTAAATACTATTTAATTTCTATTACTATTTAAATTAATTTAGTTTTGTATTGTTTTATTGCAAGAGACCGGGTTCTGGTTACCGATCACATGCGTTTCCATAGAAACGTATACGTGATCGGGCCAAGACCCACCTCTGTACACTAGTGCTATGTTAGTAAACACAGCGCTAGTGTTAAGTTGCGTATGTACAAGGAGATCAGGGCTAGGATTTTTTTTTTTTTTTTAAAGGGGGGGAGGGGCAGCATTTCAGTTTTCGCCTCAGGCAGCAAAAAAGCTAGAATCGGCCCTGAATACACAGGAACGCAGGAATACTCGCTTGGAAGCTTTCTCTAAGGCTATGAGGCACAAAGATCCGGCAGGGGACACAGGAAGAGGCAGGATTCTTAAAGGTGAGGTGTTCAGCCAGTGCACCAATTAGCGATGCGCTGGCCCTTTAAATTTTCGGCAGGAGCCGCGTGCGCGCCCTAGGAGGCGGGGACGCGCACGCACGGCTTCAATTGTGGGCTCTGTTTTTAAGTCTTTCACTGTACACTCCAAATGGCATCTTTAATATATTCTTTGGTTCGGTACAATTACAGGGATACCAAATTTATACAAGTTTTATTAGGTGTTAATAGATTTTACAAAAAATTAAAACCTAAAAAATGAATGAATTAAATTCATTAAATTAAAGCCAAAATAAAATTATTACTGTATATACTCCAGTATAAGCCGAGTTTTTTCAGCAAAATGTTTGTGGTGAAAAGTCCCCACTTGGCTTATACTTGGGTATATAAAAAAATAAACTCAGCACTCACCATTCCGACGGCTCGGCAGCTCCTATTCCATCTTCATGTTTACAGTTTGGGGACTGGGTCGGCTTATACTCAGTACTTTAACCATATTCTGACTCCAATAACTTTTTCATACTTAGAAGTATAGAGTTGGCTAGTTGACATTTTCATTGCTACCAGTTTGGGGACTGGGCGACCTTTAGATCAGTTTTTATTAAATTTTTAACCTTTATTTATTTTTACAGTGCTAGCATATGAACTAATGACCATGTATTGCAGTGCATTTGAAGTGTCTGCTTATGTACTTGCATAGGCTAACAGGCAGCTAGAGGCAGATGCCGATGGTCCCCGGCTGTTTGTCGGATCTATTTTGATAGATCAGGACTTTTGAGACAGCATCACCTAACGTTTATAACTTTATTTGTTGATTTTTATATCAGTTCTAGGGAAAGGGAGCGAATTAGAATTTTTTTTTTACTACTTTTAAGATAATACATGGGTATTTTAACCTTTGGGGCCTGATTGTTTCTACCATATACTGTAGTATGGCAGTATATGCAGAAACTATGTTATAGATCCTGCCCAATGACAGGCAGACTCCAGACTGCCATCGGAAGGGACCGTCGCTCTCTGATGATGTCATTGGGTGTGACAGACTGATCCAATATGGTGGTGCCCAAGTGCCGCCAGCAGTTTTGCCGGTGGCAGGTAAAAGCTACACACCCGTAATTGGGTACGGATATGCAGTCACACAGAGCTCTGTGTCCCTGTAGCGGCTGGCGCCATCATTGCAGTCACAGCCTTTATGGTAACTAAGTGGGAGAAATGGCAGCACTTACAGCTTTTGACCACAAGAGGGACATGGAGTCAAGATGGTAGTAAATCTACTTCAACTGACTACTGTGCATGCTACATCCCCAGTTTCCATACTGATGCATACTGTATTAGGGCGAATTCAAAGTATGCACGGGAGAGGAGGAGGGGCTGCTCGCCCTCACCCCTCTCCATAGAGATCTTTTCCTATCTTTTCCCGGGTACGTTAAGGCTCCGCGCCCATTGCCTGCCTATGGGGGGCGTATATACGGTAGCTGTATGTATGTCCCCCAACGGTCATGTGAATGTAGCCTTAGGGTGTGCCAGAGCTGTAATGACAGTCATAGTGATTTATTATTATCCAGGACTTTTCCCATCTATGAAAGGAAATGTTCTGTAATCTTTCTACACCATCAATTTGGACAAAGTTTACATATTGCCGCTCTAAAGTGGGAGATTCGGGCGTCCATTAACGCCCGAATCACCCACCAGCGAAATAAATTCCGCCTGTATCTTTAAGATACAGGCGCGATTTATATGCGGAGCGACGCAGCACCTTTACGTCTGCTGCGTGGCTCTGTTCTAAGCAGTGACTGTGCGGAGCCGTGGCTCACTGGAGAGCCGCGCGAAGACCAGAGCTGCGTGCCCCGGGAGCAGCTGCCTGCCTGGTGAGTATGATTGTTAGGATCAGTGGATCCTCTGGACCACCGCGAGAGATGGAACTAGCCAACACCCGGAACCGGAGCCTAACGGCACCTGGTATTCACCAGAGCCCGCCGCAATGCGGGTTGGACTTGCTGCGGCAGTATACCACTAGCGCTGGCCCTTTAAATTTTTCGGCAGGAGCCACACGCGCGCCCTAGGAGGCGGGGACGCGCACGCACGGCAGTCCGGGGAAGCGCAGGAGCCGGGAGAGGTAAGTGAGACCGGGCAGCAGCGGGGGCACATGGAGGAGCACGGATGCGCCCGCGATCCGAGACAGTTACCCCCCCCCCCCTTCGGCCTCCCTCTCTTCTTGGGCCTGAGAAAACGTTGGAGCAGGCTCTTGTCCAGGATGTTATCCTCTGGCTCCCAAGATCTCTCCTCAGGACCAAATCCTTTCCAGTCTACCAGAAACAACCGCCTACCTCTCACAGTCTTAGTATCCAGGATCTCTTTCACCTCGAAGACATCGGTGGAATCAGCTTGTGGTGCCGGAGGAGGAGTAATTTGTCGGTTGAAGCGGTTGAAGATGACTGGCTTAAGGAGAGAAACTTGGAAAGAATTAGGAATGCGCATGCTGGGAGGCAGACGCAACTTGTAAGCCACCGGGTTGATGCGGCCGGTTCAACTGGACCCAAGAACCGGGGTCCCAATTTATAGCTCGGGATCTTCAGCCGATTATACTTGGCGGACAGCCAGACCCTGTCACCAGGAGCTAAAACAGGAAATGGTCGGCGTCTTTTGTCTGCTTGACGCTTGGTCTGGGCTGTAGCTCGGAGCAATGAGGTGTGGACTTGCTCCCAGATGGCTTTCAGATCATGTACCAGGTCCTCCACAGCAGGAACATCTGCAGACGTGGGTAACGGAAGAGGAGGCCGAGGATGCAGTCCGTAGTTAATAAAAAAGGGAGCAGAACCGGCAGAAGTGAACTCTGCCCATGGTAGAAGAGATGCCCAGTCGTCCTGACGGGCAGAGACGAAGTGGCGGAGATAGCAACCTAAAGTCTGATTCACCCTCTCCACTTGGCCGTTAGTCTGTGGGTGATAGGCAGAAGAGAAGTCCAAGTTCACCTGCAACTGGTTGCACAGAGATCTCCAGAATTTGGACACAAACTGAACTCCTCGATCCGAGACGATGGGATGAGGGAGACCATGAAGCCGGAAAATATGCTGGAAGAAGAGGCTGGCGAGACGTGGAGCAGAAGGCAAACCTGGTAGAGAGACAAAGTGAGACATCTCCGAAAAGCGGTCAGTCACCACCCAGATAACGGTGTTGCCAGAAGATGGCGGTAGATCCGTAACAAAGTCCATAGCCACATGAGACCATAGGCTGGTAGGCACGGGTAACGGCAACAGAAGACCAGCAGGTTTTAGTCGTGAGGGCTTGTTGCGGGCACAAGAGGCACAGGAACCCACAAAATCCCGAACGTCCTTGACCAAATCAGGCCACCAGTAGAATCGGGAAATTAAGGCCACAGAGCGCTGCACCCCAGGGTGCCCAGCCACACGAGAAGAATGTCCCCAGGTCAGAATCCTCTTTTGGAGACCAGGTCGCACATAAGTCTTGCCGGGAGGCAGCTGCCGGAGGTCCACCGGCACGGCAAGCACAAGTCTCTCTGGAGGAACAATATGCCTCGGAGCAGAGTCCTCCCCCATAACATCAGAAGCACGGGACAAGGCGTCAGCCTTGATGTTTTTCTCTGCAGGGCGAAAATGGATTTGGAAGTCAAAGCGAGAAAAGAAGAGGAACCACCGGGCTTGACGTGGATTCAAACGCTGAGCCGTCTGAAGGTACTGAAGGTTTTTGTGGTCCGTGAAAATGCTGACTGGAAATCAGGCTCCCTCCAGCAGATGACGCCACTCTTCCATAGCCAGCTTGATGGCTAGAAGCTCCCGATCTCCAATGGAATAATTTCTCTCCGCGGAGGAGAAGGTTTTGGAGAAGAAACCACAAGTGAGTGTTCGTCCCCTGGGACCCTTCTGGGTAAGGACTGC
Source organism: Engystomops pustulosus (assembly GCA_019512145.1). Taxonomy (NCBI): domain Eukaryota; kingdom Metazoa; phylum Chordata; class Amphibia; order Anura; family Leptodactylidae; genus Engystomops; species Engystomops pustulosus. The sequence continues at coordinate 95,540 of WNYA01000889.1, forward strand.
CCCAGCACCCACGGAGGAGGCATCAACCTCCACCAGGAACGGCTTTTCAGTATCCGGTCGGGTAAGGACTGAAGCGGAGGAAAAAGCAGTTTTTAATTTCGTGAAGGCTTCTTCTGCTGCTGGTGGCCAGACACAGGGATTAGCACCCTTTTTCGTAAGCGCCACCATCGGCGCGACCAAAGATGAGAAATGTGGGATAAATTGTCTATAATAATTAGCAAAGCCCAGAAATCTTTGTATAGCTCGCAGTCCCACTGGGCGTGGCCACTGAAGAACCGCAGATAACTTGGCAGGATCCATCTGCAAACCTTTATCAGAAATTATGTAGCCGAGGAATGGAAGGCTCCTCTGGCCAATGCTGAGGAGCACGGGGAGAATCAGGCGTGGAGAAGCTTTATGCACACCTAGGGACGCTTCTCCTGAGAAGCCTAGGTGCTGGCATTTCTCAGGCGTTGGGGACAGACAGGACAAGTCGCGACGAAGTGCTGTGGGCTGGCACAATACATGCACAGGTTCTCTTGACATCATCTGGAACGCTCTTGTAGAGTGAGCCGGGTTCGGGCAACCTGCATGGGTTCCTCAGCAGAAGATTCTGGCAGGGACTGGAGCGGCCTTTGGAAGACTGGTGCCAGGCGAGGAAGGCGTCTAACACGGCCTTGGGGATACTTGGAGCGTAGTTCCTCAGCGCGCTCCTTAAACCGAACGTCAATTCGAGTGGCCAAGGTGATGAGGCCACTCAAGGTAGATGTAAGGTCCCGAGCTGCCAGTGCGTCCTTGACCTGCGCAGAGAGCCCTTTCTTAAATGTAGCGATGAGGGCTGCATTGTTCCAAGCAAGTTCGGAAGCCAGGGTGCGGAATTGAACTGCGTACTCTCCCACAGATGAGTT
>WNYA01000890.1:0-105566 GCA_019512145.1 Engystomops pustulosus
ATAAATATATACCAAAGGTGAATATACCACACATAAATATATACCAGCAATGAATATACCGCACATAAATATATACCAGCAATGAGTATACCGCACATAAATATATACCAACAGTGAATATACCGCACATAAATATATACCAGAAGTGTGTATACCACACATAAATATATACCAGGAGTGTATATACCACACATAAATATATACCAGGAGTGAATATAACGTGCACAAATATATACCAGCAGTGAATATACCGCACATAAATATATACCAGCAGTGAATATACCGCACATAATTTTCCTTACACTCTGTATACACCAACAGCAATGAATGCACTGCATATACATATATATCAGCAGTGAATATACTGCACATAAATATGTGCCAGCAAGAAGCCCCTGTGACTGTGATCATTGCACCCCTGTTAAAACTAATAAACTGTTTTATTTTGTAAATCCATTCATGCACCTACCCTTTAGACCTTGAGTCTGGGTTTCTACTTTAATAATTTGCTGTAAATGTGTTGTGCAAGGATCTAGTATAAGCGCTCAGTCCTATTGATGTAGAACACTGTGATCACAGGGGCGCAGCATTGTCCTTGTGCATTCACTCATCGGTGTATGTATGACATTGTGGTGTTGATCATCTTGTATCACTTAAAGGGTTTTTCCACATTCCTTAAAGACCCCCAGTAGCCGAGGTACAAGAAAAAGGAAAGCACTTACCGCACTCCACAAGATTTGTTATCACAACCTGTACAGTGTTAGGGTACGAGTATGTAATTTTTTTTTTTTTTTTTTTTTTTAACTGGCTTTTTCCCCATAATCTGCATGAAAAGTTGTAGACAGTAAATTAATTTAGACCAAAATAAATAAACCAATAAAGCACAGCAAGGTCATCAAAATAAAAACGGAATATTTGGTACGTAATGTGCTTTTTGTGTCCCAGTGGAGGTGTGGTGACCCCCTCCCATACATATCCCCTATGATGTGTGGGTGCGCATAATGTGACAAGTTTGGGGCCTTATTTTGAGTTTTGTTGTGTAGCTCTTGTGTCATCCTTATGAAGTTGTACTATAATAACTGAGCTCTAATCATTGGACTATAATCATACTAATGCCGTGTTTACCCCCAGGGGTGAATATATGTAAGAGCGGTTGAAGTGTCGATAAAATTATCTCCATCTTTCCGTCTCTGTTCCTACACGCTCGTAATTACCCGGTATTGACAGGACAAGGCTGTGCTCTGACTTCTGCATTCTTCTGTCAGTAGTCACCATATTGAACGGTTGGGGGGGGGGGGGGGGGTGGGAAAGAAAAGTTTTTTTACTGCTTTATTATATTCTTATTTTGATGTCATATTATTTGACAGCCCTGATTGAATGTCAAAAGAACCTTAACGCATCTTTACATGTGCAAATAGCATTGATCAGGCTTGTACTTGGCTATATCTCTGGCAACAACTAAGAGAGTGGCAGTAGGCATGCTCGACCTATCCCTCTAGACAGATTGGCAAACAGGTCCTCTCTTTTAATTATGGGTGGGGGTCTCAGTGGTCGGCCCCTTATAGATCGGAAAGTTATCCCCTCTACCCTTCAACGCAGCCTTATGGGCAAAATCGATTAAAGACCTATCCATAGGTGATCAAGTGGGTGCAACACCAGTAACCCCACCGATCAGCAGATTACACTATAGATCGAGTAGGAAGCAGACATCTTCAGCGATGGAAGCGGAGCATGCAGCTGCTACACTCTGGATATAGCGGGCTGTTTCCACCTCAAGGAAAATTGTCTCATCGTTGGTGGTGCCAGGTCTTACACCCACACTATGGATAGGTCGTTGATAGATTTTGACCTGACTAAATTTGACCTTTTAGATCGAGTATCAGCCTATGTCCACTGCTCTACAAGAAGTATTTTGGAGCTTTGTGGCTCAGTGATTTGCACTTTCGGCCTTGCAATGCCCAAGTTCTACCAAAGATTTAGTTGCCACCACATCTAAAAGGGAACGATATGGTTTAGTATATTTTTATACGAAATATGTTCACCAGATCTTGACACTTACAATGTTTTGTCTTATATTTTCAGCTTCACGTGGCTTTCTGGACAAGTTCATCGAAACTTTTTGACCAAGTTTACGGGAACGGTGGTTGAGTTATTCGATGAAGAGTTCCGACATCTCTACGCCTCATCTAAACCGGTGATGGGATTAAAGTCTCCAGCCCCAATGAAGCCGGTAGTGAGGAGGGATGACAGTGTCATGAGCACAATGACGGACAGCAGCACCCAAGAGAGTACAAACACCTCAGACCTTCTGAGCAGCTCCCCGGCCACCAGCATCTCCCAACTCTCCCAACGTCCTTCATCACCTACAACTCCAATCCAGACTCCAACCCAAACTCCAACCCAAACCCCGACCCCAACTCCAACTAAGTCTCCACTACAAAGGATGAATTCCTTTCACGGTTACTCCGCCTTGAGATCAGCGCCACCTCAAAGCAACTACCAAGTGAACTACTACCAACGGAATTATCAACCCGAAAGCCCGACCCATCTCTTCAACAACAACAATAACATTTACCGCTCCATGAGAACCCACCGAGAAAACATTTCCCCAACATCGAGGTTCACCCAAGGATGGAGACTATTTGGCAAGCCAACAATGACTTAGACCCAAGTATCTACAAGCTATTAGGTAGACACAAAGAATGCACTGAAAAATAAGTAATTGTGCAATAGATGTGACTCTATGGTGATGACCGATTCTGCCACATATAAGATATGGGGCCACAACATTGAGCTCCTAATTTTTTTTTACTGTTGTTACAAATGCAAAAAGTTGCTATTTTTGGTCTGTTGTCGAAATTTCTGTTGAGTATCAAAATATTGTTTAATAAAATACCCCTATAGGGGGTCATGGCTACTACATGGGGTCACACATCTGCCTCTAAACTACCAAAAAGTCAGTAATGCCAGTAACTAGTTCATGGATGATGAAGCCCGAGATACCGGCCATGGCTTTAGAAACCTGATGTTATTGACTTTACAATATGCTGCTCAAAAGATCTCCTGTACAATTTTTTTTTATTATTTTGCCCTTTTCTGGCGCCAATAACTTTTTCATACTTTGTTGTACGGAGCTGCGGGTGGTGTCATCTTGTGTGACTTTTGATGACGTTTTCAATGCTATAATTTTTAGGACTGTGCGACCTTTTGATTACTTTTTATAGAATTTTTTATATTTTTCAAATTGGCAAAAAAAGTGGCATTTTCGAATTTGGCCGCTATTTTACGTTAGGGGGGTAAACGCAGTAAAAAACGTTATTATATTTGGATATGTATTGGGCATTTTCGGACGCGGCGATACCTAATGTGTTTATGATTTTTACTGTTTATTTATATTTATATCAGTTCTAGGGAAGGGGGGGGGGGGGTGATTGGAATTTTTACTTTAACCCTAGGTTGTCTGATCGACCCTACCATATACATACTACTGTATGGCAGTATATGGGGATTTTCCACCTCATTCATTAAAATGTGCAAATCGCAGATTGTAATGAATGGGTTAAAACGAGACAGCCTTGGGTCTTCAGAAGACCGATCGGCGCTCCCCAATGACGTCATGAGGATCGTCACTAAACTTTCCCGGCGGCGATCGACAGGATAACACCGGCCATCGGTGCTAGCTCAGCCCGTGAGCACTCGCCATGTACCCCACGTAAGCAGTACTATTACGGCGAGCATCGGGAAGGGGTTAAATCAACGGTCAGTCACACAATGAGCAGACGTGTCGAGTCCCTCAAGGTGACTGAGGTTCCTTATGGCACTATCTTCTCTAGTCATTAGATGGGGCCTGCACCTTAGAACACACTGGAGATCAAAATTAGAGAACAATGTATGATCACTTGATTTTTTCAGAAATAATGTAATCTCCATTGCTCAACATTTTATGGATTTTTGTAAGGGGTTACCAGGTCACTAGAACAGGGTTTTACAAAATAACCATAACCACATAAAACCTCTCAAAAAATGTGATGATCATAAGTAATGACTGGAGCACAGAGAAAGATTATATGTAAATTTCCAGAAAGTTCCACCAGTCATCAGTAGGGAGAGCACAGGACCTCAGCACCGGCCACAGGACCTCACTAGTCTCTCACACGGATCTGCTGGGATCTGCTCCGCTCTTCTTCCAGTCTCTTCCACAGTTTTGTGATTGTTGTGGGTTTCTTGGCCATAACTTTGTCACCGGAGGTTTTCTATTGGATTTAGATCAAGCGGCCATTTCATTGTTTCAATGTTTTCAAGGACCCGCTTTAGCCGTTTTACTGTGTGACAGGGAACATTTGTCCCGCATGGACGTATTGCTGGCTGATTAGAGAACACAAGGAAGGAGCCGCGTGTTGTTGAAGAAGGTTCTGACAATTTCATTCACTCTGCCAAGTGGCTGTATGAGAGGTCCAACTCCTGCTGAACAAAACATTCCCCAAACCATGGCACTTCCTCCACCACCTTTCACTGACTTCTTTACACACTTTGGGTTCAGTCTTTCCTCAGTTTGTCAATAAACATAATGTTTCCCATCAGACCCATATAAATTAAACTTGATTTTATCACTAAAATAATCTGTGGGGAACTTCTCCTCTGTCCACACAACATGCTCCAAAGAGGAGTCTAGCCTTCCGAATCTTTCTGCTAGTGAGAGGGTTGGTCACTGCAGGGTTGGCTTTGCTCTTAGATGTTGAGACACTGTATGACGAGACAGATCCATGTTCAGTGCTGACATCTAGGAAATTGTTTGTTGTTCTCCGATGTATACATTGTATAAAGTCTTCCACCTGTTACTACTCATCACCTGGTCTTCTCACCGATGTGCCCCATAGAACTGTCAGACAAGAAGTGTCATCATCCGCCATAATAAACACGTCAGGCAGCTATACATACAATATATGATAAAATAAGGGAAATCACATGTAAAATAAAATTTAACCCGTGGATGAAATGTATCCTCTGCACTGATGGGACTGATTGTAAATGACTATAATAAAGTGTATATAGTAATGATACATCTCTGTGACTGTCATTGTTTGGTATATTGTACTAATATATACACATAAGGTCAAAGGTTCCTTCCCCTGGAGACAGTGACCAGAGGAGGCCCCCACCAGTGTAGGGGCCCACTGGAGGATCCTCCGATCCTCCCTTGGGCCCGTCTGACCCTGGTTGGAAGGAATAGCTACCAGCCAAATTATCTTTCGACTGACAGTGATAAAAGATGTATGGGAACATTTACGGTTTTGGATTTCAGGAAACGAATACGTATATTACGCAATGTATCTCTCACGAAATCCGGCTCTGCTACATTCGTAGCAATGTCCCAGATAATTAGGGAGCTGTAAAATTTACAATAGTTCAGGGGGGGAAGGGGCCACTTCCTATGAAGTTCTAGAACTTCAGGTCTCATCATGTCCTTCTTGCCCGGGGACTTTCCTAAAAACTGGCACCACAGAACAGAATGTTGTGCCCCCGGGGCGTGTGTATACAAATCACATCTGTCACGGAGCTTTAAGGGCTCAGTACAGTGACACGTATGTAGATGTGTATTGTTATGGAGCAGCGTACGATGAAATCCTTAAACAAACATAGAAACCGCAATGATCCTCTTATAAGAAAGTATCGTAATGCTCATCATCCGCCTATTAAAGGGATTTTTACCGGATATTCAATGGGCTGAGCTGCAGTTACCCATTCTGGCCAATACACTGTGAATGGTGTTGTTCTTCCGGCTGTAGTCTTGCAGTTGATTCTGTTGTCTGCTGATTTTGGGGGGAGCGTAATCTGAAAATCTTGATTTATCCTATGCAAAGGGGTCTACATATGGTCTAGTGGATTGTCAGCATTAGTAAAATGGAAAACCTCTTTGATTTTTGGTGTTTCCATAAATCCCTCAGTGCTGCAGATTCACATGCTGTTACAATGAGCAGAACATGTCTCACCCCCCCCCCCCTGCTCTGTCCCTCCTAACTCTCTGCCTGTGTAATCTACCAGCAGCAGGACGTGGTGGGGCAGGATAGTTGTTACCAGAGCTGCTTTGTGCTGTCGCTTCACAGGGTGTTACACTGTGCAGGAGCACTTCCCCCTCCCACTGTTGGGAATTACAGCTGGCAGATGCAGAGGGAAGTTCTGAGGGGGAAACAGTGTAACAGCCTGTAAAACTACAGCACAGAGGGGCTCTGGTAACACCCAGTGAGACCTTTTGTCTCATTAACTTGATTTTAAAAGGAAGAAGGCCATGAATAACAGATATAAGAATAATACCATCGTTAAGTTTATTAATATATAGAAAAGGATGACTAACTTTTTTTACCAACTAACTTTGCATTGAACAAGCCACTCAATGTCAGGCTGGTAGTGAGAACGCGATCGGTGCAAGCACCGACCGCGGTTATTAGCGGTGGGGGTTTTTGCATTTTGCACAAAACCCCCACCGCCCATGTGCTTGCTGGTGGCCACCCCTCCTGCAGCCTGTGTGTGTGTAGTAGAGATACAGCTCCAGGCAGCCATGTTATAGCAGAATATGTTAGGTACTTGTGTAACTGATGTCTGTGTCTCACACATGTGTATAGCAGAACATGTCAGGTACTTGTGTAGTTGATGTCTGTGTCTCACACATGTGTATAGCAGAACATGTCAGGTACTTGTGTAGCTGATGTCTGTGTCTCACACATGTGTATAGCAGAACATGTCAGGTACTTGTGTAGCTGATGTCTGTGTCTCACACATGTGTATAGCAGAACATGTCAGGCTGACATGTTCTGCTATACACATGTGTATAGCAGAACATGTCAGGTACTTGTGTAGCTGATGTCTGTGTCTCACACATGTGTATAGCAGAACATGTCAGGCACTTGTGTAGCTGATGTCTGTGTATCACACATGTGTATAGCAGAACATGTCAGGTACTTGTGTAGCTGATGTCCTGCTGCGGCTAATTGTCTTCTTTCATCTGTTTAATCTGATTAAATCTTTCTCCTTCTTAAATGATCTTGATTTACAACCTCCTTGTCACACAGATGTTATTACATTGGATGGGGTCCATGACGCTGCGCAGCTTGGCAGAGCCTCCTGTGCTGTGTGCCAGGGCTGGGAGTAGCTTCTGCAGATGGTTATCCATCATCATTACATAAAACCTCCACTAATCTATAGGCACAGGTGTACGAGGGAATACAAACACACATCCCTCCAATCACTCACCTACCTTTCATTGCACAATATCATTGCCATCTTCTTTCTCTGAGTGGGTAAGTAGGTCCCTGATACCCTGTTAGGCCTCTCTCCTGGTCATGGTGATGGATCTATAAACAGTTCTTGTAACTAAATATTGGAATGTTACAATTCTACAAATCGTCTCAGTTAATCATGGGCGGGTCTTATGCTTTGACCGCCCCCGAGGAGCAATCATCACTAGAAATGCAGTGATACATGACATCTAGTAAAATTAGTGAGTGATCATGTCCTGCAAAATTGTTCCATAAACTTGGTAATACATTCCAGAAAACAAATTGAAAGTCAAACTGATTATTTTAGAGAGTCTAAGTCTTAGGATCCCACTGTAATTCCAAGGACTCGCTCCGTCGTGCTACAGCTGTGACTATGCTAGGACTCCGCCTGCCCTGACCTTGGCTTGTTCCAGACCACTCTCCACCTGACTCCCTGGTGCAGGTTCGACAATGCCCTATTGAGCAGCCCAAAGTCCAAATGAGAGAACAGTTGGTCCACAACCTGCTGCCTTTTACACTCACAAATACTGAATCATATCTAGGTATTTGTGTAGGTTTTATTTACTAAACATAGTGATTGGTACATGGGCCTACAGTACAGTGGTCCCTTCTACAAACTTAAGATTGTTGCCCCATGTACCTAAATTTGTCCCTGTCCTACACATTATGCTACACCTAAATATTCACATACACTATACAGGCAGTCCCCGGGTTACATACAAGATAGGGTCTGGAGGTTTGTTCTTAAGTTGAATTTGTATGTAAGTCGAAACTGTATATTTTATAATGGAAGTTCTAGACAATTTTTTTTCTTTTGCCCCAGTGACAATTGGAGTTTCGAAATTTTTGGTGTAATTGGACCAAGAATTATCAATAAAGCTTCATTACAGGCATCTTACAGCTGATCATTGCAGTCCGGGACTATAGTAAAGCATCCAGAGAGCTTCACCAGAGGTCACAGTGGGCAGAGGGGTCCGTCTGTAACTATGGGTTGTCTGTAAGTCGGGTGTCCTTAAGTAGGGGACCGCCTGTATATGTATGACACACATGCAACATATACAGGGTGAAACAAAAAGGTCAGAAAGTTGTAATATCTAGGAGAATACATCAGACCGAAAAAGTAAATATATATGTATAAAATGTTTACAAAAATATATCCTATGAAACCAAACTCGGCCCCATTTATATACTACCTTTACACATATAGCATCCACATGCTACATACACAATCTAAACAAAGCACTGAAATATAGATGCACATAAATATTTATCCTCACACCTTGTATACACTACCAGCAATGAATATACCACACATAAATATATACCAGCAGTGAATATACAGCACATAAATATATACCAGAGGTGAAAATACCACGCAAATATAAACCAGCAGTGAATATACAGCACATAAATATATACCAGAGGTGAATATACCACGCAAATATATACCAGCAGTGAATATACAGCACATAAATATATACCAAAGGTGAATATACCACACATAAATATATGCCAGCAATGAATATACCGCACATAAATATATACCAGCAGTGAATATACTGCACATAAGTATATACCAGCAATGAGTACACCATAAATATATACCAGCATGAGTATACCGCACATAAATATATACAAACAGTGAATATACCGCACATAAATATATACCAGAAGTGTGTATACCACACATAAATATATACCAGGAGTGTATATACCACACATAAATATATACCAGGAGTGAATATAACGTGCACAAATATATACCAGCAGTGAATATACCGCACATAAATATATACCAGCAGTGAATATACCGAACATAAATATATGCCAGCAGTGAATATACCGCATATAATTTTCCTTACACTCTATATACATCAACAGCAATGAATGCACTGCATATACATATATATCAGCAGTGAATATACTGCACATAAATATATGCCAGAAAGAACCCCCTGTGACTGTGATCATTGCGCCCCTGTTAAAACTAATAAACTGTTTTATTTTGTAAATCCATTCATGCGCCTACCCTTTAGACCTTGAGCCTGGGTTTCTACTTTAATAATGTGCTGTAAATGTGTTGTGCAGGGATCTAGTATAAGCGCTTAGTCCTATTGATGTAGAACACTGTGATCACAGGGGCGCAGCATCGTCCTTGTGCATTCACTCATCGGTGTATGTATGGCATTGTGGTTGATCATCTTGTATCACTTAAAGGGTTTTTCCACATTCCTTAAAAACCCCCAGTAGCCGAGGTACAAGAAAAAGGAAAGCACTTACCGCACTCCACAAGATTTGTTATCACAACCTGTACAGTGTTAGGGTACGAGTATGTAATTTTTTTTTTTTTTTTTTTTTTTAACTGGCTTTTTCCCCATAATCTGCATGAAAAGTTGTAGACAGTAAATTAATTTAGACCAAAATAAATAAACCAATAAAGCACAGCAAGGTCATCAAAATAAAAACGGAATATTTGGTACGTAATGTGCTTTTTGTGTCCCAGTGGAGGTGTGGTGACCCCCTCCCATACATATCCCCTATGATGTGTGGGTGCGCATAATGTGACAAGTTTGGGGCCTTATTTTGAGTTTTGTTGTGTAGCTCTTGTGTCATCCTTATGAAGTTGTACTATAATAACTGAGCTCTAATCATTGGACTATAATCATACTAATGCCGTGTTTACCCCCAGGGGTGAATATATGTAAGAGCGGTTGAAGTGTCGATAAAATTATCTCCATCTTTCCGTCTCTGTTCCTACACGCTCGTAATTACCCGGTATTGACAGGACAAGGCTGTGCTCTGACTTCTGCATTCTTCTGTCAGTAGTCACCATATTGAACGGTTGGGGGGGGGGGGGGGGGTGGGAAAGAAAAGTTTTTTTACTGCTTTATTATATTCTTATTTTGATGTCATATTATTTGACAGCCCTGATTGAATGTCAAAAGAACCTTAACGCATCTTTACATGTGCAAATAGCATTGATCAGGCTTGTACTTGGCTATATCTCTGGCAACAACTAAGAGAGTGGCAGTAGGCATGCTCGACCTATCCCTCTAGACAGATTGGCAAACAGGTCCTCTCTTTTAATTATGGGTGGGGGTCTCAGTGGTCGGCCCCTTATAGATCGGAAAGTTATCCCCTCTACCCTTCAACGCAGCCTTATGGGCAAAATCGATTAAAGACCTATCCATAGGTGATCAAGTGGGTGCAACACCAGTAACCCCACCGATCAGCAGATTACACTATAGATCGAGTAGGAAGCAGACATCTTCAGCGATGGAAGCGGAGCATGCAGCTGCTACACTCTGGATATAGCGGGCTGTTTCCACCTCAAGGAAAATTGTCTCATCGTTGGTGGTGCCAGGTCTTACACCCACACTATGGATAGGTCGTTGATAGATTTTGACCTGACTAAATTTGACCTTTTAGATCGAGTATCAGCCTATGTCCACTGCTCTACAAGAAGTATTTTGGAGCTTTGTGGCTCAGTGATTTGCACTTTCGGCCTTGCAATGCCCAAGTTCTACCAAAGATTTAGTTGCCACCACATCTAAAAGGGAACGATATGGTTTAGTATATTTTTATACGAAATATGTTCACCAGATCTTGACACTTACAATGTTTTGTCTTATATTTTCAGCTTCACGTGGCTTTCTGGACAAGTTCATCGAAACTTTTTGACCAAGTTTACGGGAACGGTGGTTGAGTTATTCGATGAAGAGTTCCGACATCTTTACGCCTCATCCAAACCGGTGATGGGATTAAAATCTCCAGCCCCAATGAAGCCGGTAGTGAGGAGGGATGACAGTGTCATGAGCACAATGACGGACAGCAGCACCCAAGAGAGTACAAACACCTCAGACCTTCTGAGCAGCTCCCCGGCCACCAGCATCTCCCAACTCTCCCAACGTCCTTCATCTCCTACAACTCCAATCCAGACTCCAACCCAAACTCCAACCCAAACCCCAACCCCAACTCCAACTAAGTCTCCACTACAAAGGATGAATTCCTTTCACGGTTACTCCGCCTTGAGATCACCACCACCTCAAAGCAACTACCAAGTGAACTACTACCAACGGAATTATCAACCCGAAAGCCCGACCCATCTCTTCAACAACAACAATAACATTTACCGCTCCATGAGAACCCACCGAGAAAACATTTCCCCAACATCGAGGTTCACCCAAGGATGGAGACTATTTGGCAAGCCAACAATGACTTAGACCCAAGTATCTACAAGCTATTAGGTAGACACAAAGAATGCACTGAAAAATAAGTAATTGTGCAATAGATGTGACTCTATGGTGATGACCGATTCTGCCACATATAAGATATGGGGCCACAACATTGAGCTCCTAATTTTTTTTTACTGTTGTTACAAATGCAAAAAGTTGCTATTTTTGGTCTGTTGTCGAAATTTCTGTTGAGTATCAAAATATTGTTTAATAAAATACCCCTATAGGGGGTCATGGCTACTACATGGGGTCACACATCTGCCTCTAAACTACCAAAAAGTCAGTAATGCCAGTAACTAGTTCATGGATGATGAAGCCCGAGATACCGGCCATGGCTTTAGAAACCTGATGTTATTGACTTTACAATATGCTGCTCAAAAGATCTCCTGTACAATTTTTTTTTATTATTTTGCCCTTTTCTGGCGCCAATAACTTTTTCATACTTTGTTGTACGGAGCTGCGGGTGGTGTCATCTTGTGTGACTTTTGATGACGTTTTCAATGCTATAATTTTTAGGACTGTGCGACCTTTTGATTACTTTTTATAGAATTTTTTATATTTTTCAAATTGGCAAAAAAAGTGGCATTTTCGAATTTGGCCGCTATTTTACGTTAGGGGGGTAAACGCAGTAAAAAACGTTATTATATTTGGATATGTATTGGGCATTTTCGGACGCGGCGATACCTAATGTGTTTATGATTTTTACTGTTTATTTATATTTATATCAGTTCTAGGGAAGGGGGGGGGGGGGTGATTGGAATTTTTACTTTAACCCTAGGTTGTCTGATCGACCCTACCATATACATACTACTGTATGGCAGTATATGGGGATTTTCCACCTCATTCATTAAAATGTGCAAATCGCAGATTGTAATGAATGGGTTAAAACGAGACAGCCTTGGGTCTTCAGAAGACCGATCGGCGCTCCCCAATGACGTCATGAGGATCGTCACTAAACTTTCCCGGCGGCGATCGACAGGATAACACCGGCCATCGGTGCTAGCTCAGCCCGTGAGCACTCGCCATGTACCCCACGTAAGCAGTACTATTACGGCGAGCATCGGGAAGGGGTTAAATCAACGGTCAGTCACACAATGAGCAGACGTGTCGAGTCCCTCAAGGTGACTGAGGTTCCTTATGGCACTATCTTCTCTAGTCATTAGATGGGGCCTGCACCTTAGAACACACTGGAGATCAAAATTAGAGAACAATGTATGATCACTTGATTTTTTCAGAAATAATGTAATCTCCATTGCTCAACATTTTATGGATTTTTGTAAGGGGTTACCAGGTCACTAGAACAGGGTTTTACAAAATAACCATAACCACATAAAACCTCTCAAAAAATGTGATGATCATAAGTAATGACTGGAGCACAGAGAAAGATTATATGTAAATTTCCAGAAAGTTCCACCAGTCATCAGTAGGGAGAGCACAGGACCTCAGCACCGGCCACAGGACCTCACTAGTCTCTCACACGGATCTGCTGGGATCTGCTCCGCTCTTCTTCCAGTCTCTTCCACAGTTTTGTGATTGTTGTGGGTTTCTTGGCCATAACTTTGTCACCGGAGGTTTTCTATTGGATTTAGATCAAGCGGCCATTTCATTGTTTCAATGTTTTCAAGGACCCGCTTTAGCCGTTTTACTGTGTGACAGGGAACATTTGTCCCGCATGGACGTATTGCTGGCTGATTAGAGAACACAAGGAAGGAGCCGCGTGTTGTTGAAGAAGGTTCTGACAATTTCATTCACTCTGCCAAGTGGCTGTATGAGAGGTCCAACTCCTGCTGAACAAAACATTCCCCAAACCATGGCACTTCCTCCACCACCTTTCACTGACTTCTTTACACACTTTGGGTTCAGTCTTTCCTCAGTTTGTCAATAAACATAATGTTTCCCATCAGACCCATATAAATTAAACTTGATTTTATCACTAAAATAATCTGTGGGGAACTTCTCCTCTGTCCACACAACATGCTCCAAAGAGGAGTCTAGCCTTCCGAATCTTTCTGCTAGTGAGAGGGTTGGTCACTGCAGGGTTGGCTTTGCTCTTAGATGTTGAGACACTGTATGACGAGACAGATCCATGTTCAGTGCTGACATCTAGGAAATTGTTTGTTGTTCTCCGATGTATACATTGTATAAAGTCTTCCACCTGTTACTACTCATCACCTGGTCTTCTCACCGATGTGCCCCATAGAACTGTCAGACAAGAAGTGTCATCATCCGCCATAATAAACACGTCAGGCAGCTATACATACAATATATGATAAAATAAGGGAAATCACATGTAAAATAAAATTTAACCCGTGGATGAAATGTATCCTCTGCACTGATGGGACTGATTGTAAATGACTATAATAAAGTGTATATAGTAATGATACATCTCTGTGACTGTCATTGTTTGGTATATTGTACTAATATATACACATAAGGTCAAAGGTTCCTTCCCCTGGAGACAGTGACCAGAGGAGGCCCCCACCAGTGTAGGGGCCCACTGGAGGATCCTCCGATCCTCCCTTGGGCCCGTCTGACCCTGGTTGGAAGGAATAGCTACCAGCCAAATTATCTTTCGACTGACAGTGATAAAAGATGTATGGGAACATTTACGGTTTGGGATTTCAGGAAACGAATACGTATATTACGCAATGTATCTCTTACGAAATCCGGCTCTGCTACATTCGTAGCTATGTCCCAGATAATTAGGGAGCTGTAAAATTTACAATAGTTCAGGGGGGGAGCTTGGGGGGGGAAGGGGCCACTTCCTATGAAGTTCTAGAACTTCAGGTCTCATCATGTCCTTCTTGCCCGGGGACTTTCCTAAAAACTGGCACCACAGAACAGAATGTTGTGCCCCCGGGGCGTGTGTATACAAATCACACCTGTCACGGAGCTTTAAGGGCTCAGTACAGTGACACGTATGTAGATGTGTATTGTTATGGAGCAGCGTACGATGAAATCCTTAAACAAACATAGAAACCGCAATGATCCTCTTATAAGAAAGTATCGTAATGCTCATCATCCGCCTATTAAAGGGATTTTTACCGGATATTCAATGGGCTGAGCTGCAGTTACCCATTCTGGCCAATACACTGTGAATGGTGTTGTTCTTCCGGCTGTAGTCTTGCAGTTGATTCTGTTGTCTGCTGATTTTGGGGGGAGCGTAATCTGAAAATCTTGATTTATCCTATGCAAAGGGGTCTACATATGGTCTAGTGGATTGTCAGCATTAGTAAAATGGAAAACCTCTTTGATTTTTGGTGTTTCCATAAATCCCTCAGTGCTGCAGATTCACATGCTGTTACAATGAGCAGAACATGTCTCACCCCCCCCCCCCTGCTCTGTCCCTCCTAACTCTCTGCCTGTGTAATCTACCAGCAGCAGGACGTGGTGGGGCAGGATAGTTGTTACCAGAGCTGCTTTGTGCTGTCGCTTCACAGGGTGTTACACTGTGCAGGAGCACTTCCCCCTCCCACTGTTGGGAATTACAGCTGGCAGATGCAGAGGGAAGTTCTGAGGGGGAAACAGTGTAACAGCCTGTAAAACTACAGCACAGAGGGGCTCTGGTAACACCCAGTGAGACCTTTTGTCTCATTAACTTGATTTTAAAAGGAAGAAGGCCATGAATAACAGATATAAGAATAATACCATCGTTAAGTTTATTAATATATAGAAAAGGATGACTAACTTTTTTTACCAACTAACTTTGCATTGAACAAGCCACTCAATGTCAGGCTGGTAGTGAGAAGGGGTCAATATTGGGTTACAGTTGGGGCCCACCGGAGGATCCTCTTGTACTCTGGTGGGCCAGTCCGACACTGGTCAGGACAAAAACATTCTGGTGCCTGTACATATCCGTGTTGAACCTGCTGAGCGATTCCACATCCGGCTCCCTCGTCACATGTGATGTCGCGTGTGGTTTCGATGAATGGCCATCGCTCATATCCCGCACTTAGTGTTGGGTTACGCAGCTGCTGTGCTAAGTGATGGGCAGGAGTTGTGTGGGTGGACAGGAAGGAAGGCATCATGGGAAGTAGAGATCATACATTAACAAGCTTACGTGTTATCTCGGCAGGTGCCTGTATGACGGCTGAGCTGCTGCCATTGTGTACAATGTGCTGCGTCCTGTTCTGTTGCGATGTGCTGCAGAGCCTAAGGCTTCCCTTGACTTTAATCTTTCCTGCACTTCTCACGGCAGCAGGTTATTTGAGATAATAACAGTAATCCCTGCGCATTTTATGACCAAATCTTTTACTTTTGAACTTTGATGATCTTTTAATCTTGTAATTCTGAGCTTAGTGACATTTCTGTAGGGGCCGAGCTGCTGTAAGAGACGAGCACTGAAACATTTGACTAAAATCTTTGATGTTCCTAAGATTCAAGGAAGAAGATGCAGCTTCGAGAACACATGACATTTTAATGCTCTAACAGTCCGGATCGGAATAATTTCCAATCCAGACTTCTTAACCCCGTAAATCTTGTGGTCAATGCTACAGTATCTATGTACCTCTTGAGGAAGGGGTCTCCCTCCCACCTCCTACTGGCACCCCATGAAGTCATTACGAATCTACTGCAATAAATCACTTGTTTGTGTACATTGCAGTAGAAACAATAAAGAAAAAAAAAAAAGTAAAAATAAATAAAAATTCCAAATCAAATTAAAGGGGTTGTCCGAGTTCTTGAAAAAAAAACTAAAAGTGGCCGGGAGAGGGCTGCTTAAAAAAAATAAAGTCCTAATTCCGGTGCTGTGACTCCGGTCCGGGCGCCATGTAAACAAACATGGCCGCCGGAGCAGCGCTGGACTCAGTTTCCGGCCGGCCGGGCACGCCTATCCGTCCCTATACACAGCATTATATATGGGGGACGGAAGGTTGTCGGGTCCGGCTGGAAGCTGAGTTTACATGGCGCCTGGACCGGAGTGACAGCAGCGCTGGATACCGGGGGGCACCGGAAGGTAAGTAGGACTTTATTTTTCTTAAGCAGCCCTCTCCCGGCCACTTTTAGTTTTTTTTTCAAGGACTCGGACAACCCCTTTAATTAAAGGGGGGTTTTCCCACGTACACAACTTAGGCCCTTTCCACAGGATAAGTACTAACTTGCTGATCAGTGATCACACATCATAAAAACCAGGGGTCCCAAAATGTCCCATATTATATGTCCCACATATAAAACAATATATAATTTTATACACAACATATTTGGGAATTTTGGGACTCGCTGATACCTATCTATAAAAATATAAACACTGTTATTTCTGGGCCCTGAAACAGAAAAGCACCCAAAATGTCCAAATTCCCATTATTTATGCCATTTTGGAACACATAAAAATGTGAATTAAAAAAGTCCCCAAAATTGTAGCAATGGAAAGGTCAGCTCATCCTGGAAAAAAATGACACCACACACAGCTCCGTACACCGAAAGTATGAAAACGTAATTGGCGACAGAATACAGAAAAATAAACTTTTTTTTTTGTTTGTACGAAAGGTCTTTTTTTTAAAAAAAAAATTTTTAAATCTATTAACACCTAATAAAACCTATTTCTTGTCAATTTTACTGCATTTTGAATGTTATTGTTATTTTGTTTGGCAGAAAATAAGCCCTTATACAGCTCTGAACAGGGAAAAATATATAAAAAGTTACAGGCGGTCCCCTACTTAAGGACACCCGACTTACAGACAACCCATAGTTACAGACAGACCCCTCTGACCTCTGGTGACCTCTCTGGATGTTACTATAGTCCCAGACTGCAATAATCAGCTGTAAGGTGTCTGTAATGAAGCTTTATTGATAATCCTTGGTCCCATTACAGCAAAAAATGTTTAAATTCCAATTGTCACTGGGGCAAAAAATTTTTGTCTGGATCTACAATTATAAAATATACAGTTTCGACTTACATACAAATTCAACTTAAGAACAAACCTCCGGACCCGATCTTGTACGTAACCCGGGGACTGACTGTATTGATTTTTGAACATGGGGAACAATAAACAGAAAGTAAAATAGAAAAATTTCCATCAGCAACAAGGGGTTAAAATGCCCCCCGATACCACATGATAAAAAGTTACGGTATGGGGGTAAATTCTAGGGCTAAATTAATTATATTACTTAATTATATTAATTATTAATTAGTATTAATTATAAAAATTAGTACAGGCAGTCCCCGGGTTACGTACAAGATAGGCTCCGGAGGTTTGTTCTTAAGTTGAATTTGTATGTAAGTCAAAACTGTGTATTTTATAATTGTAGATCCAGACAAAAAAAATTTGGCCCCAGAGACAATTGGGGTTTCAAAATATTTTGCAGTAATGGGAGCAAGGATTATCAATAAAGCTTCATTACAGACACATTACAGCTGATCATTGCAGCCTGGGACTATAGTAACATCCAGAGAGGTCACCAGAGGTCAGAGGGGTCTGTCTGTAACTAGGGGTTGTTTGTAAGTCGGGTGTCCTTAAGTAGGGGACCGCCTGTACATTACAAATCAAACTTTCATTTTGTTTGAATTTCTGTAAAATATATTAAGGGTTAACGAGCTGTTGTTGTTGTTATGAATATTTTGAGGGATGAAATTAATAGAACGGGGCGATATGTGGGGGGGGGGGGGTTTCTATTACCAGAACTTCCAAAACTTCTATAGAAATGAAATGGTCCCTAAAGTAACGGATTCAAAAATTTTCTTGAACGTTTGAAAAAAAAAAAAAAATGCTGTGAACTTTCCAGCATCGTAATAAAACAAAAGAACACATATAAAATGACGAAAACACAAAGCATGTTAGTAAGTAACTAGTTTGGGTAGTGAAACTATCAGTTTGAAAAATAGAACATTTAGAATTTTGAAAATAACAATTTTTTTCAAAAAGTTTACCAAGTTCATCTTTTTTTCATAAATAAATGCTAAATATATCAACCCGAATTTCCCACTCACTTGATGTATGACACGTCATGAAAAAACGGTTTCAAAACAAACTGGGTGATTTAAAGTGTTCTAAAGTTATAACAGGATAAAGTGAATGAGTTTGTATGTTCTCTCTGTGTTTGCGTGGGTTTCCTCCGGTTTCCTCCCACACTCCATAAAACATACTGGTAGGTTGATTAGATTGTGAGCCCCACTGGGGACAGGGACCGATTTGGCAGGATCTTTTAGCGGTGCAGAATCTGTGTGCGTTGTATAAATAAAGAATTATTATTATTATTATTATTATATATGCAGGTTTTGAGAAATAGATCTAGGTCATGAAGGCACAAATGAGCTTGGTCACTAAGGGGTTAATCCGCCACTGGTTTTACCCCAGTTGGTTGGTTTGATAACTCCACAAATATTCAAGGTTGTTCCTCAGATCCAAAAGTAAAAATTCAAAAGATTGACAAATGAACCCTTGAATTTCATGGACCAAATTGTAAAGTAAAAAAAAAAAACTTCCTGAAACTTGGATCCACAAAATTCCCAAAAATTAGGAGATTAAAGGGGTTTTTCTATGAAAGAAAGTGTTCACATTATAACCCCCTAGTGATGTTTACACAAGGGGTCAATATTGGGTTACAGTTGGGGCCCACCGGAGGATCCTCTTGTACTCTGGTGGGCCAGTCCGACACTGGTCAGGACAAAAACATTCTGGTGCCTGTACATATCCGTGTTGAACCTGCTGAGCGATTCCACATCCGGCTCCCTCGTCACATGTGATGTCGCGTGTGGTTTCGATGAATGGCCATCGCTCATATCCCGCACTTAGTGTTGGGTTACGCAGCTGCTGTGCTAAGTGATGGGCAGGAGTTGTGTGGGTGGACAGGAAGGAAGGCATCATGGGAAGTAGAGATCATACATTAACAAGCTTACGTGTTATCTCGGCAGGTGCCTGTATGACGGCTGAGCTGCTGCCATTGTGTACAATGTGCTGCGTCCTGTTCTGTTGCGATGTGCTGCAGAGCCTAAGGCTTCCCTTGACTTTAATCTTTCCTGCACTTCTCACGGCAGCAGGTTATTTGAGATAATAACAGTAATCCCTGCGCATTTTATGACCAAATCTTTTACTTTTGAACTTTGATGATCTTTTAATCTTGTAATTCTGAGCTTAGTGACATTTCTGTAGGGGCCGAGCTGCTGTAAGAGACGAGCACTGAAACATTTGACTAAAATCTTTGATGTTCCTAAGATTCAAGGAAGAAGATGCAGCTTCGAGAACACATGACATTTTAATGCTCTAACAGTCCGGATCGGAATAATTTCCAATCCAGACTTCTTAACCCCGTAAATCTTGTGGTCAATGCTACAGTATCTATGTACCTCTTGAGGAAGGGGTCTCCCTCCCACCTCCTACTGGCACCCCATGAAGTCATTACGAATCTACTGCAATAAATCACTTGTTTGTGTACATTGCAGTAGAAACAATAAAGAAAAAAAAAAAAGTAAAAATAAATAAAAATTCCAAATCAAATTAAAGGGGTTGTCCGAGTTCTTGAAAAAAAAACTAAAAGTGGCCGGGAGAGGGCTGCTTAAAAAAAATAAAGTCCTAATTCCGGTGCTGTGACTCCGGTCCGGGCGCCATGTAAACAAACATGGCCGCCGGAGCAGCGCTGGACTCAGTTTCCGGCCGGCCGGGCACGCCTATCCGTCCCTATACACAGCATTATATATGGGGGACGGAAGGTTGTCGGGTCCGGCTGGAAGCTGAGTTTACATGGCGCCTGGACCGGAGTGACAGCAGCGCTGGATACCGGGGGGCACCGGAAGGTAAGTAGGACTTTATTTTTCTTAAGCAGCCCTCTCCCGGCCACTTTTAGTTTTTTTTTCAAGGACTCGGACAACCCCTTTAATTAAAGGGGGGTTTTCCCACGTACACAACTTAGGCCCTTTCCACAGGATAAGTACTAACTTGCTGATCAGTGATCACACATCATAAAAACCAGGGGTCCCAAAATGTCCCATATTATATGTCCCACATATAAAACAATATATAATTTTATACACAACATATTTGGGAATTTTGGGACTCGCTGATACCTATCTATAAAAATATAAACACTGTTATTTCTGGGCCCTGAAACAGAAAAGCACCCAAAATGTCCAAATTCCCATTATTTATGCCATTTTGGAACACATAAAAATGTGAATTAAAAAAGTCCCCAAAATTGTAGCAATGGAAAGGTCAGCTCATCCTGGAAAAAAATGACACCACACACAGCTCCGTACACCGAAAGTATGAAAACGTAATTGGCGACAGAATACAGAAAAATAAACTTTTTTTTTTGTTTGTACGAAAGGTCTTTTTTTTAAAAAAAAAATTTTTAAATCTATTAACACCTAATAAAACCTATTTCTTGTCAATTTTACTGCATTTTGAATGTTATTGTTATTTTGTTTGGCAGAAAATAAGCCCTTATACAGCTCTGAACAGGGAAAAATATATAAAAAGTTACAGGCGGTCCCCTACTTAAGGACACCCGACTTACAGACAACCCATAGTTACAGACAGACCCCTCTGACCTCTGGTGACCTCTCTGGATGTTACTATAGTCCCAGACTGCAATAATCAGCTGTAAGGTGTCTGTAATGAAGCTTTATTGATAATCCTTGGTCCCATTACAGCAAAAAATGTTTAAATTCCAATTGTCACTGGGGCAAAAAATTTTTGTCTGGATCTACAATTATAAAATATACAGTTTCGACTTACATACAAATTCAACTTAAGAACAAACCTCCGGACCCGATCTTGTACGTAACCCGGGGACTGACTGTATTGATTTTTGAACATGGGGAACAATAAACAGAAAGTAAAATAGAAAAATTTCCATCAGCAACAAGGGGTTAAAATGCCCCCCGATACCACATGATAAAAAGTTACGGTATGGGGGTAAATTCTAGGGCTAAATTAATTATATTACTTAATTATATTAATTATTAATTAGTATTAATTATAAAAATTAGTACAGGCAGTCCCCGGGTTACGTACAAGATAGGCTCCGGAGGTTTGTTCTTAAGTTGAATTTGTATGTAAGTCAAAACTGTGTATTTTATAATTGTAGATCCAGACAAAAAAAATTTGGCCCCAGAGACAATTGGGGTTTCAAAATATTTTGCAGTAATGGGAGCAAGGATTATCAATAAAGCTTCATTACAGACACATTACAGCTGATCATTGCAGCCTGGGACTATAGTAACATCCAGAGAGGTCACCAGAGGTCAGAGGGGTCTGTCTGTAACTAGGGGTTGTTTGTAAGTCGGGTGTCCTTAAGTAGGGGACCGCCTGTACATTACAAATCAAACTTTCATTTTGTTTGAATTTCTGTAAAATATATTAAGGGTTAACGAGCTGTTGTTGTTGTTATGAATATTTTGAGGGATGAAATTAATAGAACGGGGCGATATGTGGGGGGGGGGGGGTTTCTATTACCAGAACTTCCAAAACTTCTATAGAAATGAAATGGTCCCTAAAGTAACGGATTCAAAAATTTTCTTGAACGTTTGAAAAAAAAAAAAAAATGCTGTGAACTTTCCAGCATCGTAATAAAACAAAAGAACACATATAAAATGACGAAAACACAAAGCATGTTAGTAAGTAACTAGTTTGGGTAGTGAAACTATCAGTTTGAAAAATAGAACATTTAGAATTTTGAAAATAACAATTTTTTTCAAAAAGTTTACCAAGTTCATCTTTTTTTCATAAATAAATGCTAAATATATCAACCCGAATTTCCCACTCACTTGATGTATGACACGTCATGAAAAAACGGTTTCAAAACAAACTGGGTGATTTAAAGTGTTCTAAAGTTATAACAGGATAAAGTGAATGAGTTTGTATGTTCTCTCTGTGTTTGCGTGGGTTTCCTCCGGTTTCCTCCCACACTCCATAAAACATACTGGTAGGTTGATTAGATTGTGAGCCCCACTGGGGACAGGGACCGATTTGGCAGGATCTTTTAGCGGTGCAGAATCTGTGTGCGTTGTATAAATAAAGAATTATTATTATTATTATTATTATATATGCAGGTTTTGAGAAATAGATCTAGGTCATGAAGGCACAAATGAGCTTGGTCACTAAGGGGTTAATCCGCCACTGGTTTTACCCCAGTTGGTTGGTTTGATAACTCCACAAATATTCAAGGTTGTTCCTCAGATCCAAAAGTAAAAATTCAAAAGATTGACAAATGAACCCTTGAATTTCATGGACCAAATTGTAAAGTAAAAAAAAAAAACTTCCTGAAACTTGGATCCACAAAATTCCCAAAAATTAGGAGATTAAAGGGGTTTTTCTATGAAAGAAAGTGTTCACATTATAACCCCCTAGTGATGTTTACACAATAAAGATATTTTTACCCCCTTACTTTACAATATTACTCAGTGTTATTGCTGTTTTAGCTACCTCACTCAGTGATGGTCAGTGTAAGATTCCAGAGTGTGAGCGGGGACTCTCTAAGCAGACCAATTATGATTAGAGATGAGCGAACATGCTCGTCCGAGCTTGATGCTCGGTCGAGCATTAGGGTACTCGAAAACTGCTCGTTACTCGACGAATACTCGCCCGCTATCGAGAAAATGGCAGCTCCCGCCGTTTTGCTTTTTGGCGGCCAGAAACAGAGCCAATCACAAGCCAGGAGACTCTGCACTCCACCCAGCATGACATGGTACCCTACACGTCGATAGCAGTGGTTGGCTGGCCAGATCAGGTGACCCGGGATAGATAGCCGCTGGCCGCGCTGCGCGGATCATTCTGTGTGGATGCCGCTAGGAGAGAGATGCTGCTGGTCAGGGAAAAGCGTGGTGTTCTATAGCTTACTGTTAGGCAGGAGTGATTCTCAAAGAACCCAACAGCCCTTCTTAGGGCTACAATAACGTTCTACTTTTTTTATTTTAATTTGCATCTTTTAACCATTTTGTGAGGAATAGCAGCAGGGGACTTGCTACCGTTGTGTTTAGCTCTTAGTGGCACAACATATCCATAGCAAAGGCTGAAGTGGCAAATTCAGTAGGGGTTGGATTTCATTAGGCAAAACTCAGTGTCATCTCCATCTGGCATAGTAGTGTGCTTCCTTGATACGTTGGCTAGAAAATAGCCAAGGAGAATACAAACAGCTTCTTGAAGCCTACAGTAGCGTTCTATATATTTGATTTCTGGTTGATCGCTGGTGGCTGTAGTTTCTGCAGTGCATGTACTTGCCAATTCTGAGCAATTTGTAGTTGAGACTGCGACCGCTGTGTGTCTGCGCTTGTGCGCACTATCACATAGCCAAGGCTGAAGGGGAAAATTCAGTAGGGGTTGGATTTCTTTAGGCAATAACTCAGTGTCATCTCATCTGGCATAGTAGTGTTGCTTCCTTTGATACTGGCTAGAAAATAGCCATCAGCAATAGATAGGATTGTTGGTTCTAAAAACTCAAAAAAAAAACAAAAACACAAAAAAAAACAAAAAAACACACAAAAAAAAAAAAAAACCAAAAAAAAGTAAAAAAAAAAGAAAAGGAGTGCTAGTAAACTCTCCAGTTTAGAAATGTTAACCCCAGGGCCAGGGCTAGGACTGAGGCGGGGACGTGGCGGTTCAACTACGTCGGGTCAGAGGCCGTGGTCCTGGGCGGGTGAGACAACCACCTGCATGATGAGGGAGCAGGGGAACGCCGCAGAGCTACACTCCCTAGGTTCATGTCTGAAGTTACTGGGACTCGTGGTAGAGCACTGTTGAGCCAGAACAGTGCGATACAGGTGAGTCGTGGATTGTGCAATGTGTCGAGCAATTTGTCCACCACAGTCAGTCTTCCCGCAGTCCACCCCATGTCACCGAAATCCCCACTCCTCCAGCTCCTGCACTCAGCCTCCTCCCCCCAGTCTGCCCCCTCCCAGGAAATTTGCCATTGAACAGGCATACTCTGAGGAACTGTTTTCTGGACCCTTCCCACAGTCACAAACCACTTGTCCGGTTGCTGCTGAGCAATTTTCCGATGCCCAGGTTTTCCACCAGTCACGTCTGTGGGGATGATGACCTTCTTGATCGTAGTGGAAGTGTGTAAAGAGGTGTCCGAGATGAGGAGACACGGTTGTAAGACAGTGGGGAAGTTGTTGTCAGGCAGGAAGTCCGAGGGGGAGGCGACTGAGGGATCGGAGGATGATGAGGTGACAGACCCAAGCTGGGTGATGAGGCCGGGTGAACACAGTGCTTCTGAGACGGAGGAGAGTCCTCGACTGAACAGGTTGGAAGGGCAGTGGTGGGCCAGACGAGAGGCAGGGCCAGAGCGGTGCATCAGCGCCATCGTCAACTAGTGAAGTCCGTGGTGAGGGCTCTTGCGGGCGGAGGGCTGATCTTCAGAAGTGTGGAGGTTTGTTCTTTAAGGAACAACAACGGATGACCGACGGACTGTGGTGTGCAACATTGCCAAACCAGGCTACTCAGCAGGGGTTCCACACACTACGAGACTTAACTACACCAGTATGGCAGGCATTAGAATGCAGTAACCGTCACAAACAACGTTCCAACGAAGTGTGGCAACAAACGAGTTGTCCGTCACATGGGTGTCAGTGTAGTCAGCCCCTGACAGGACCCGGGCAAAAAAAAACATCGCCTAGAATCAGATTACAACGCAGTCAGCGTAAGCTTACAGACGCCGCGACGCCATGAGGATGCGGCGAAACGCAAATATAGGCAAACCCACCCGCACGCCCAAGCCTAATGTGCACATCTCCAGATTGCTTAGCCTGTGAGATGCTTCCCTATAGGCTAGTAGAGACCGAGGCCTTTCGCAACCTCATGGCGGCGGCCGCCCCTCGGTATTCGGTCCCCAGCCGCCACTACTTTTTCCCGAGTGCCGTCCAGTCCTGCACCCAGCACGTGTCAGACAAATCATCCGTGCCCGACCAACGCCGTCTTCTGACAAGGTCCACCTGACCACGGACACGGGGACGAGTGCTGCGGGCAGGGCCACTATGATATCGCTGACGGCAACATTGGGTTAACTTGGTGGAGGCTGGGACCGAGTCTGACCCTGGGCTGGTCAATACTGACGACGAGGGATTGCGGGGTAATGGTCCAGGGGCAGGCCTACTCATGCCTCCTCCTCCTCCCACCTCTCCACCTTCCTACCCTCCTCGATTACCATCGTGGGCATGGCGCCATCAGTCGGTAGCTTAGGCACAGCAGCAGTGCCGTCGTAAGACGACAGCAGGCGGTGCTGAAATGCTGAGCCTAGGCGATAAAAGGCACACCGCCCAAGAGCTATACAGGGCATTCCATCAAAGTGTTAACTTTGTCGCCACCCTGCTGTGTAATCCACCAAAATATACTTGCAAACTTTTACCATTAGGATATTATTTCAGCAAGCTTATTGCGATCTGTTTACATTCCCCTCACCGCCATATCCTAAACTTTAAGAACGCTACTACACTGATTATCAAAAAAGTGCTGTTTGGGGACGTAGCCTAGAGGACAGGGGCTTGGATTTGCGAAAGCTCGTGGACAGGGAGCGCCAGCTCCATGCGCATCATGCGCTTCTGCGCATCTGTTTACATTCCCCTCACCCGCATATCTAAACTTATAAGAACGACTACTACACTTGATTTATACAAAAGTGCTGTTTGGGGAGTAGCCTAGAGACAGGGGCTTGGATTGGCGAAAGCTCGTTGGCAGAGGAGCGCCAGCTCCATGCCAAGATCCAACTAACATAGTTTTAACTGCAGCACCTTTAATCTACTACTAGTACTGCCTCCATACATGGTCCCTTATCAAACGAGCTGTGTCAGCAGAATTTTGGGTTGTTTCAGCTTCCTGTTACACTTGTCGCCACCACTGCTGTGTAATCCACAAAATACTGGCAAACTTTTATCATGATACCGATATTATTTGAGCATCTGCTCACTCCTTTGGTTCCTCTCTGCCACCCAGTGGTTGAGCCTGAGTCCATTTAGGGTATGTCGCAATGACCACCTCTAGCCTGCTGCCGCTGCCTCTGCATGCCGTCCCCTATAGTGTCAGGGTCAATTATTGGATGTTTTAGATGCTATCTAGCTTCATTCTGTCACTCTGTCATGGCCATGCTGTTGCCCATAATTTTGGCATAATGGTGCGATTAGGCAGCCTCAGAGGCATCCATGCATGCTGCCCCTGCTGTTTCCTGTCCATTTCCGTGGTGTTTCCATCCTTTTCTGAGGTTCCCAGGTGTTTGGCCAAGCTTCCCTGTGCAGAGCCTTGGTCCCCTTGAAAAATGCTCGAGTCTCCCATTGACTTCAATGGGGTTCGTTATTCGAGACGAGCACTCGAGCATCGGGAAAAGTTCGTCTCGAATAACGAGTACCCGAGCATTTTAGTGTTCGCTCATCTCTAATTATGATCCCTCTGTGCTGTGAGATGCTGTGTGCTGACAATGCGCTTAGACTATCAGGGTCCAGGTTTATATACACTTTTATTTAGCTTCTGAACATTTACTAGTATCTGACACATAGAAAGAAAGATGAGACAGATCAGAGACGATGAGATTCATATTACACACAATTACACTGTCAGCTCTGCTTCATCTCAGTTATAACACACACACACAGGGGCACATTTACTAAGGGCCCACACACCGCATTTCCACCGGGTTTCCTGACTATTTCTGATTTGCACCGCATTTAACATTGGCGCTGACTTTCATTGTTGGCTGTTGGACGATCAGACTGATTTGGACTAATCGCGGGAATTCAAATTGTGTCGCAAGACATGCACTCACCGGGAAGAAGATATATCGGGCGCACAATCTTGATGAATCGTGCGGTACTTCATCCTTGTCACAGTACAGACTGGATCAGGGATCACGACAGGACCAGGTAAGTAAATGTGCCCCACAGTGTCAGATCGGTTATATGCCTCCCTCCCCTGGATAAAGACCTTATCTTATATGTAGGTTGTAAAGTAAACTCTGCACACTTCTTACCCACAAGACATGCCTGTGAATGAGCTGGTCTTGTAATGCAGAGGGGGAAGGGGGAGGCAGGAGGCAGAGAGCACTGTAGTGTGCAGAGAGGAGAAGCTATTCATGAGAAGTATCTGCCCTGCCTCACCATAGTCAGGTAACACCAGCACCGATAGAGACAGGTTGGACTTATACCTGTGTAATGCTGCATTTTTGTTGATAACAGTAAAGGAGAGAATGTGTTATTTTGTTATCCTGAGTATATCTAAAAATCTTGTCTTCATAGCAATACCGCTTTGAGTAATTATGGCTATATGTGGAGGATGTGTCCAGTAATCTGGCGAATTGTTACAGAAAAGATCAAAACATTTCAGAAATAGCAAATGCAAAAATATTTGAGTTTCGCTCAGAGCTTTTGTAAGACCTGGAAATGACACTGTAGTATCTGCTGTCACTCATCGTCACCAGAGTCCGCACAAAGCAGCAAAAATGTAAACTGAGGTCAACAAGACGAAAATAAAAACTTCATCTGTAGGTTTAGCAGTGCAAAAAAAAAAACAATTGGGCATTTTAGATACATTGGCAGGCAGATGTATTGAGGGGCCAGAAACGTGCTATAATTTTCAGTGGCAAGTTAGTGGTGCCCAAAAAAAAAAAAAAAATTTAGAATGTCTCCACATTCATTAAGGTGAAAAAGAACTCCATAGACCAGGTCTAAGTGGGCGCCAAAAATTGCGACCAAAAAACGGGTCGGTAAACTAAATATGCAGTAGCAGATTTTCAATGCTTTTAAAATTTTGCAAATGACCAGAGCACCATCATTTATTAAGGGAAATCCATCCTGATAAACCAGGGACACTTACTCATAGATCCAGGCACCGGGACTGTGGTATCTTCTTCTTCTTCTTTGTTATCCATGGCATCCTTCCTTATAAAATCAACTCTCGAAATTATGCTAATGAGTTTGAAGAGCACCTGGGAGTGTTACCAGAGCCTAACCGTGCAGTAGCTTCACAGGCTGTTACACTGTGCAGGAGCACTACCCACTGTGTGAGAGGACAGCAGGCAAATGTATTTTTTGTCAGGTTCTGTCAAGTAATTCTTGGCGTTGCTCCTTTAACCCCCCCATATGAGAATCTGAACTTCAGGGAATGTCTAGGTCACTAGATGTAGTCTTAGTTTAATGCTGATGATCCAGGTGGATCATGGCTAGATATGAATAAGCAGGGGAGTTATATTTAGTGAGATGTCAGGGCAGGAGGATCAGGTCTGTAGAGGATTAAATTGAATATGTCATAAATTGGGCAGATGGAGAAATTAAACCAGTGGAGTACTAGGAACCTTAATGCTCAGGCACCTTCCCAGGGAGAAAGGTGGGTTAATGAAGCCCATGGTTCATTCTGATTGGCTAACTGGGTTGAAAAATCGTTAGTAGAGGTAGCACCTGAGAACCGAGGCTGCTATGGAGGCTTTCTATGGTTACCTGCACTACGAGGTTCAGGTCTTATCTCCGTTGAAGGACTTGATTAAGGTACCTGGAACCTTATGGCTTGGGCACCTTCCCATGGAGGTGAATTTAACAACCTATCTCTAGGGTACTTAATACCTTACTGCTCAGGCACCTCCCTATGGAGAAAGATGCATTGAACAATCCAGGTTACTTCTGGGTTACAAAAATGGATAGCAGGAGGTAGAACTTGAGAGTG
Source organism: Engystomops pustulosus (assembly GCA_019512145.1). Lineage (NCBI taxonomy): Eukaryota > Metazoa > Chordata > Amphibia > Anura > Leptodactylidae > Engystomops > Engystomops pustulosus. The sequence goes on from WNYA01000890.1 coordinate 29,083, forward strand.
CAGGCTGCTATGGAGGCTATGGCTCCTTGCACTATGGAAATGAGCCCTGAAGGGTTCCATTAACACCTGGAGCCCCTCAGGCTCATTTGCATACAGTCCTTCATCCTGGTGGTAGATGCCCTTCAACAGGTCTCCATTAAAGGACCTAGTAACACTAAGGACAATTTTACAACCCAGGTTTCATTCTGATTGGCCAGCTGGGTTGAAAACCCGTTAGCAGGGTAGGATCTGGGAGTGCAGGCTCTCCATGGCTCCCTGCACTGTCAGGCCCAAACTCTGCTAATGGACTTAGTAACACTTGGGTAACTGTATTGCTCAGGCACCCTCCCATGGAGGAAGGTGCCTTAAATAACCCAATCCTTTCTAATGGTCTAAGTTGGTAGCATAGCCAAACCCCTGCAGCTACAGGAAGCTATGGAGACCCATACGGGGACTGACTACAATATGAATCTTCACAATGTTGTGTCAGTCTACTAGTGGTCATTTATAAGAGATATAGGACCTGATGGTTGGATGTGGCTCCAAACTAACGGATCGAGGAGGATCAAGTTCTTTGTTTTCATGTACTGATTGAGTGATGATCATATATTGACATGAACCGGCCATCAGTCACCACAATCGGTAGCAAAGTCCTTAATACCAGAAGAGCCGTTTGTGACCTTTATTCTTCACGTAAAACAATAACAAATGTATCGCTGACAATATAATTGTTGTTGATAGTACAATAGGGTGGATATAGAAGAGCTCCACCCACAGAGGCTCCAGGTTCCCATACATTGTGTATCAGGAAGGTCACACTCGTGTCACAGTAGGATGCCCCTATAATGGGGTTCTTGTTGTGGGTTTAGAGGTGTGTCGTGCCGACGCTGTGACCTGTTCAGGAACCGGCTTTTCTACATTGCCGCGCATTAGAAAGTATAACTGTGCGCAGAGGTGACGGCCGAACGTCAAGAGGAAGACTGTGGAGGTGTCACAACACGGGATGATTGCACTTCACATGTCTGTAATCATAGTGATCATAGTAATGGATGCAACACATGAGATTTAACCCCAGTAACTTGTATTATTATTATTTTTTTTTTCCTCTCTATGTCTATTTTTGTTTCTTTATTTTATTAAACTTTACTATAACTTTTTTCTAATCCTCATTTTTGGGCAGAAGTCGTTTGTACAAGCATCATAGACGCTGGTACATGTAATTTTACGCTTTGAAAAAAAGTCTCATGCGTATTAATAAGCATGAGACTTTTCTACCCTCTAAGGCAGCTTGAAAGTTTCTTCACGGCTGCAACTCAGGGCCGTGATAGAACGTCATGTGACCATCTGGACTTAATCAGTACAACCCATTGGTACTCTGGTCAGGTGACCTATTGCAGCAGGAAGCTGCAGCAGTGGAGGACACTTCCCGCCTATGGTGTATTTGATGGCACTGCACAGATTGCTATCATCAGGATCAGACTTCCACACTGAGGCTACTCCGCTGGAGAGGAGGAGGGGTGAGCAGCTCTCTCCATAGCGAGTCATGTTGCCCAGCCATAAACATGCATGCAATATATATTTCCCGTGCAGGGTACGGTGGCTCACATGTGTGCACATCATACCGTGAGCACGTACCATAGCTGTCTATGGGGACGTGTGGAAAGGGCCCAACAGCCCGATCCTGTAGCTACTGGGGGCCCCTGTGGTTACATTATCTACAATAGGTGGGCCCTGTTACTATATAGGTTACTGAAGGGGTACTTTTGAAATATTGGTTAATGTGGAGGCATTATTTCTATATAGGCATAAAATAGTTCGCTAGGGAGTAAGAGAAGAGTATTAAGTTTGGGGTGAAGAATGTGGAGCAGATTTTTTTTGTGCTCCTGAATCTGCAAAGACGCATTATGGCTGGAAGAAGCTGACATGAAGCTGTAAGTATAGTTAGTGGGTCTCTATATGTGGACATCTTTACCATGGTGTGTTGGTACTTGGTTTCCAGGAAAGTAGGTTTTACTTCTATTAATTCATAGATAGTGAGCTCTTGTGAGCAAGACCCTTACTCCTATTGACTCATGTGCCCATGTTATTAATCTGAAATGTAATCATGCTGCAGTATATGATGATGGCGCCATTTAAATAAAAAAAATTACGATTAAAGATTTATTTTTATATAAGGTATCTATGTAGTAATCTTAGTGCTGTTCCTGTATCTATGTAGTAAGCTTGGTTCTTGTGACATCTATATAGGAATCCAGGACTATATCTATGTAATAATCTTGTTTCTGGTGCTGTATCTATGTCGTAATATTGGTTCTTGTGACATCTATATAGGAATCTTGGTTCCAGTACTATGTTTATGTAATAATCTTGTTTCTGGTGCTGTATCTATTTAGTAGTCTTGATTCTGGTAACGTATATATGTAGTCATTTAGGTTCTGGTCCTGTATCTATGTAATGTTATCAGAGCCAAGATTGTTACATAGATGACTATTATATCTATGTAGTAAGCTTGGTTCTGATACTGTATATATTTAGTAGGCTTGATTCCAGTGTTGTTTGTATGTAGTGGGCTGTTTTTAGCAGGTGGTGTGTGCAGGGGGAAGCAGGGGGTGAGTTTACCAGAGGAGGAAATGGGTGTTGCAGTCTGCAACTCGCTACAGAAAATTAAATAGGACATTTGGTTTGGGGGCCAGGTTCCTTTTAAATGCCCCATTGACCATGTACAAAAAATTGAATTCATAGAATGTCTATGTACCAAAAGTCTTCTGTATGCGATTGTTTATTACTGGATACATTGGTTTATAGAGGGTTTGAATAAACCACAAGTGACTTTATATTGTTTGTAGCAAAAATAATGAAGCACGGAAAGGTACTTTACATGCAAAGACTGACGGGTAAGAGGCATGTAAATATGGGTCTGTGTACATATGTTATATATATAGCAACCCATGGGTTTCATCATTCTACCTTGACAGAAACTAAAGAACAAAGCGTGGCTTGTACAGGAGGGATAATACCAGGATGATGGACATGGGGTTTATAGGATGTTTACATCTGCCGTAGCAGGTTCTATAGGACCTTCCAGCTGTCACAACCGCTACTGACAGGCTCTGACATCGCAGGGTGGCGGCACATCAAGATCTCTTACATAAACATGTTTTAACACGTCGTCACTGAACCCTTACTGACCCCTTTTATAAGGTTGGTTCCTGCCTGGCATTGAGATGAAGCTCTGAAAGATATGCAGCGTGATTACCTCCCTACCTGAAGGCGGAATAATCATCATGTTATAGATGAATGCACCTTCCGATGGATCAAATCTGAAGGATTATCGGTGGGACTTGAAGGACCCACGTCTCCATATAACAGTGCCCATGGTAGGTCTGGCCTTTCTTGGATCCAACCGATGGGTTGTCTTCTGATTGATCTACTAAGGCAGTGGTGGCGAACCTATGGCACGGGTGCCAGGGGTGGCACTCAGAGACCTTTCCCAGGCACAGAGTTTGCCAGACATGGCATCTTCCTACAGTCTCAGGCAGTCTGCCTAATTTTAAAGAGACCCATCTTAGACTGTAGGAAAAGTGAGAAGGTGTGATTAGGATCGATTTAGAGCTATTAAGGAACTTGCTCCAGACCCCCATGATTCTTCCTGTTCAGGGGGCCTACCGTGTTTGAAAGGTATTAGGGCAGTCAGGCAGTTATGTTACTGCGATGTTGACACTTTAGGAAAAGTTAATGCGTTTTGGGTCACATTTTGGGCACTTGATCTTGAAAAGGTTTGCCATCACTGTACTAAGGCATTAATGGACGCATCTGGTTGATCTTAGAGAACCATTTCGTTCTCAGAGCCTGGGCCAACTAAAGGATGTTTGGTATTGAGTTGGTCTCCTCTCTAGACCTTTCTCCATCAATATAGAGTCCAAAAAAATCCATATCCTCATTACATACAGGAATCATAAGATTTAACTTGTGGCATCGAGAGTATACACGAAACCTTCAAACCCCATGTATCAGGAAATAAGAAGGTGAAAAGTACAAAGAATCTGTGGTAGTTTTGTTCATCAATCATCACAAGGCCCAATCTTAAATAAGCAGTGATAAACATTGACGAGGTTTCCAGGGGAACGTAGCTTCAAACTAAAATATTTCTATCAGATGAATGATCAACGGTAGAACTTCAGGACATTCCAGTCCATGATGCAGTGTGGTGACAATCAAGCTATTGATGGGACGATAGTAGGGATACCTGGAGGGCATAGCGAAGAGGATGAGGGCTGAAGATGACGCAAAATAACTTAAAGGGGTTTATCAGCAAATTCATATTGTTAAGCTATCCATAGGATCGGTTCTCAATATCGTTGAAGTGAAAGGAAAGCTAACCTCAGCCACCACACATAGAACAAAGTTGCTTGGTGGACCTCCACCAACCCGATGTGGTCAGGCCCTTTAAAGTTGACTTAAATGTTAGAAGAACGTTGGCCAAAGCTGTGATCTATGATGTAGATGTAGGTAGAGAAAAGAGGGGCCTGGCACGTTGGGTATGTCATCATCAGAGAACACTGGCAATGGTTTATACTTTTCGCTATTGAGAGCGTATGCCGTCGTGCATAGGCCAAGAAGCGGAGGGTGGTGGTGGACCTGTATAGTGTCAGCATCATACCTGCCAAGCATCTGGGAGGTCTCCAGAATCAGTGAAGATCCCTTTAACCATTAAAATAGGTGGTAAATCTACTAGTTGCTACTGGAGAAAGAAAAGGATGAGGTCCAGATGGCCTTACACATTGGAAGAACTTTAGCTAAAGCTGTGACCTTGGTGAGACTGGTAGAACACCTGTGGTGTAGACATTGGTAGATGTCGTCATCAGAGAAGTCTGGCAACAGTTTGGCTTTCACCCTATAGAGAACGTATCCAGTGGTGTCTTGAATGCCATTTCATGTGTGAGGAGAAGGCCTAGAAGTAAAGAAAGGTCATGGACCTGTATGGAGTCAACATCATTCCTGCCAGCTCTCCAGAAACATTGTGAAGGTCTCCAGAATCCGTGCAGATCTCTTCAGCCACTGAAAACATTTGCAAATGTACTTGTTGCTACTAGAGAAAGGAAAGGAGGAGGTCCGGATGCCGTACACATTAGACGCTAGAGGAGGTCAGAAGAAATAGGGGAGCGTGGCATGTTGCATTTGTCATCATCAGAGCAGTCTGGCAATAGTTTACCCTTCACCCTATCAATAATGTGTGCAGTGGTGTCCTGAGTGTCTTTTCTTGTTTGTGGAGATGGTCAGGAAGTGGAGAATGGTGGTGGACCTGTGAGGAGTCAACCTCGTACCTGCCAACTCTCCAGAAACATCTGGGGGGCTTCCCGAATCAGTGGAGAACTCTTCAAGCATTGAAATGGTTGGAAATTCTACTAGTTTCTACGGGAGAAAAAAAAAGGAGGAGTTCTGGATGGCCTTACGCATGAGAAGAATGGTGGCCAAATCAATGGCCAATGGCCTCTTGGACCACTGAAAGAGCTACTGAGGCAAGGAAACAGAAGGGACTTGTTAATGACAGGAGGAGGTCCTGATGACTAAAGGGGATGGTCTTATTGTAGGTGTAGTTGATGACATTGGGTAGTCACAATGACGTAGGGCATGGGATTCAGAAGACCTTTCTTTAAAAGTTGGCAAGTATTGGGATCTGTGTCGAGAATGTTTTGTTTCTCACTTTTGTTTGGGGACTGGTGTTTTGAAAAGTCCCCACCAGTTTCCCGGATTCTTTAACCCCTTAAGGACGCAGGGTTTTTCGGCCAATTTCTCGTTCTCCAACTTCAAAAATCCATAACTTTTTCATTTCTACGTGCACAGACCTGTGTGAGGGCTTATTTTGTGTGTAACAAATTTTACTTTCCCGTAATGTTATTTATTTTAACATGCCGTGTACTGCGAAGCTGAAAAAAAATTCCAAATGTGGAAAAATTTAAAAAAAAGTCACGTGTGTCACGTTCTTGTGGGCTCAGTTTTTACGACTTTCACTCTTCGCTCCAAATAACACGCCTACTTTATTCTTTGGTTCGGTGCGATCGCGGTGATACCAAATTTATATAGGTTTTATTGTGTTTTAATACATTTTCAAAAATGAAACGAATGTGTACAAAAAAGAATAACGCTAATAACTTTTTCATACTTTGGCGCACGGAGATGTGTGAGGGGTCATTTTTTGCGAAATAAGGGGACGTTTTCATTGCTACCATTTTGAGGTCTGTGCGACATTTTGATCATTTTTTATTTCATTTTTTATGTTATGTAAAAAGGTGTAAAAGTCGCATTTCGGACATTTGGGCGCCATTTCCCGCCTCGGAGGTCACCGCCGCTCGTAACCGTTTTTATATTTTGATAGATCGGGCATTTTGGGACGCGGCGATACCTAATATGTCTGTGATTTTTACTGTTTGTTATGTTTTATATCCGTTCTAGGGAAAGGGGGGTGATTTGAACTTTTAATATTTTATTAATTTTTTTTATTTTTTAAACTTTTTTTTTTCACTATTTTCTAGACCATCTAGGGTACATTAACCCTAGATGGTCAGATCGCTCCTACCATATACTGCAATACTACAGTATTGCAATATATGGCATTTTTGCAGGTCATACATTACAATGAGCCACTGGCTCATTGTAACGAACCTGCATAAGCCATGTAGCCTCGTGTCAAAAGAAGACCCGAGGCTACCATGGTAACCGATCGCCGCCCCCCGATGACGTTCGGGGGCGTGGCGATCGGAAAAAAGATCGCGCCTCCCGCGCGCCGCCGGCGACTTTGCTGGCGGCATTGAGAGGGTTAATAGCCGCGATCGGTGCAAGCACCGACCGCGGTTATTAGCGGTGGGGGTTTTGTGCAAAATGCAAAAACCCCCACCTTTGTATGAAGAGGACTCAGCCCGTGAGCCCTCTTCATACATCCCTTATCTATGACGGGTTAAGAGAACGCGCGTCCATGCAAAATAACCCCTAAACTAATAGATTTTCATAAACTGCCATTAGAGAGCATTGCCTCTATTCCTTCATTGTCCTCTACAGCCTGTAAACCTAAGCAATGGGGTCGTAAAGCTGTATGCAAATAACCTGTGAAATGTCCAATGAGTCATTAGCATATTCAAGCTGTCCAGCTTATTCATGAGTGGGAGGCACAGCCATACCCCCAGTGCTTGACTAACAGCTGCTCCATGTAATGGTTGCTCCATGTGCTTGCTGGTGGCCACCCCTCCTGCAGCCTGTGTGTGTGTATAGAGATACAGCTCCAGCAGCCATTTTATAGCAGAATATGTTAATGACTTGTGTAACTGATGTCTGTGTCTCACACATGTGTATAGCAGAACATGTCAGGTACTTGTGTGTTGATGTCTGTGTCTCACACAGTGTATAGCAGAACATGTCAGGGTACTTGTGTAGTCGTGTCTGTGTCTCACACATGTGTATAGCAGAACATGTCAGGTACTTGTGTAGCTGATGTCTGTGTCTCACACATGTGTATAGCAAACATGTCAGGTACTTGTGTATGCTGATGTCTGTGTCTCACACATGTGTTAGCAGCAGACATGTCAGGCACTTGTGTAGCTGATGTCTGTGTCTCACACATGTTATAGCAGAACATGTCAGGCACTTGTGTAGCTGATGACTGTGTCTCACACATGTGTATAGCAGAACATGTCAGGCACTTGTGTAGCTGATGTCTGTGTCTCACACAAGTGTATAGTATAGCAGAACATGTCAGGTACTTGTGTAGCTGATGTCTGTGTCTCACACATGTGTATAGCAGACACATTCAGGTACTTGTGTAGCTGATGTCTGTGTCTCACACATTGTATAGCGAACTTTCAGGTACTTGTGTAGCTGATGTCTGTCTCACATGTATTGGAGAGGATGCGCATGTCAGCAGTGCAGCAGCGACACCAGCAATGCTTTACTATACATTACACACAGACATGAGCAGGGGGAGTAGAGGGGAGGGGGAACAGGGGTGACATCACTGCCCCTGACCATGTGACCAGCCTCATTTACATAATGAAGAAATGATGATTTTATAATTATTAATGAGCTGCTATGAGCTGCTCCAACGGGTAGAGGTGACAGAAGTAGTTACAGAGACCTGATGACAGGTGTCCTTTAAGCCACCAGATGATGTCAACAATGATCTCCCATTCATAGCAGGCCTCGGTGGAGACAAACCATGCATCTTAGTACAATCAGTCATGTGACATTGGTGGGAAGGTTGCAGTTGAGGCCGGTGATGTCTTCTACACCCCAGATGCCTGCTGCATTCATTTGTTGAGTTGAATGTATGTCTGTAGACAGACAAGAAGCTGCAACTGGTACTGGAAACGGACGAACACGGAGCGTTGACTACACTTTTATTATCTTCTCCTTGCATCTATATGATATACAATTCAGACAACCCCTATTCACTTCCTCCTTTGCCAACATATCTATTGCTGAGATCAGTCTTAATGATGATATAGATCCAGGGTGTCACGTTCATCAATTCCACAATGGAACATAATCCAACAGAAGTCATCTGCTCCCTAATAGGATGGGCCTGTACAGGCCTCCATACCACCAGTACGTATGTACATATCATACACTCCTTGATAGATTGGCAATTACCCCAATGTGGAAGGTAAACTGTAATTGAACCTGTCACCCGCCCCAGGAAGCAGCTTTACTAGATTCCACCTTAGCAACGCACTATAAAACAATTCTAGCAAACAACTACTCCGATGACTATTTATTCTACTTTAGGAGATACATTTTCCACTAGTGTCAGGCTCTCTCATAGCAACAAACCAATAAAAAAAATATAGAAAATTTTTATTTTATGCTGTGCACTGAGCTAGCTGCTCATATTTCTACCAGAAGCCCACATAGCTTTAACCTAAGGAAGAAGTTCAAGGAGAGCAGAAGAACGAGTTAGGAAATTCTAGGGGGTTACTACAATCCTGGAATAAATGCATTTTTTTCACAGTTTCTGCTGCCACTGACAAAACTTGTACATAAGGTATGACTGCACTTCTTCCATGATAAAAATAACACGTTTGCAAGGAGCCAGAGCATGCAGTGTTAAGAAATGTGACAAGTGCACTTGAAGAAAGCTACAATTCTGGGATATAAATCCATATTTCCACGTCCTGCTGCTACATACATTCAGGTGTGATTACACATATCTCCATTGACAATGCCCAACACTGCCTGCAGAGCACGAACACAGCGGTGTTAAGACACTCCTCTAGTGCCCTGGTGAAGCTACAAACCTGGCACATAAATCCTATTTTCACAGTTCTGCTGCTACTAACAATATACACAAATGTCGTTGATCTCATCTCTCCAGGGACAATATAAGTTGTATGGTCACAACTGCGACGACTGCCTTTCCAGCTGTCTACTGAGGTGTGATGTGCTGGGATATCCCACACTATTTTTGGCAAGATTTGGGGGTCTGGGTGCAAACAACCAATCTAGTGGTGAAAAAAAAAAAAAGGTGCTGCAGTTTTAATGCTTACCAGCACAGTGCCATATATTGTTTAGTGTTGTGCTTGGTATTGCAGCTAAGCATCATTCTCCCCCTCAATGAATGGATAGAGATTTGCACCAGTATGCCTCTTCTACTTCAAGCCTCTGGTGGTGGGGGTTGATGTGGGGACCCCTACCGACCCTACATTAGGATAAGTAGTCAATAGCCAAAATTCCCAGAAGACCCTTTTAACGCAGGGGATCCTACCTATCAATATACAGATTGTATAGAACCTCCATTGGTAAACTGATTGAATACAAATCCCATTAACACCACAGGATCCTAATAATTCACGTGATACACTGATGTCATGTCAGTGCGGTGCCCGCCATATGTTACATGCAAGAACATAGCAAATTCATACACAGCAGCGGAGGAACAGGATGGGTTCCACTCTCAGTTTTCTGGGAGGTAGAAGCTGGGAAGATCTATCCATACCATGTTGGGCGGCCCGGGTAGGTTCATTGTATATGGAAAACATCAGATGATCGATTGTTCGTTTTTCAACTACAACATCCTCCGATACACCCACATATCAACTGCAGGATGGGGAGCTGAACCCTGCGCCGTAATAACATGTTGCCTCATTCAGGGCCGGCTCCAGGTTTCAATAGGCCCCTGGCAACAGAGACTCATGGGCCCCTTTGACCATGAAACTCATGTGGTAGCATTAAAATTCTAAAACTAAACAGCTCCCATTCCCCAAAATATTCATTATTTTATCATCCTAAGAGCCCTCTCAGGGTTATTATATTGACCCCCACATAGGCTACCGGGGACTAAGATTGGGCCGTGTGGTCCCTCCACAGCTCTGAGCCCTGGCACCCGCCCGGGTATGCCGGTGCAGGGGCCATCCTGGCCTCATTATGAATAAGGTATGATGTATTGTATGTGGGGTGGGGAGGAATTAAAATTTGTCAGAATTGTTGCGAAAATTACATTTTATAATGGAAGATAATGAAATCATCTAGAGGGAAGGCGAGGGAAGCAACAATGTAATTAATAAAAAAGGAACACCTTAGGTGATTGGGGGCAATAAGGCAACAACAAGTCATTGCAGAAGAGTGCTACGGCTGTCCATACTTTTGTACAGTGTAACGCCTATGAAGCTACCACAGGGAGGGCTCTGTAAAGCCCTTCGTTGCTTATTAGCAATTATAAAAGTTTGATTTTAGAAGGAAAGAGGCCATGGATGACAAATATAAGAATAACCGCAGTCACGTGCCTGGATCTATGAGAAATGCCCGCGTTTAATCAGGATGGATACTTATGGTGGATTGATTGATTATGAAGCAGATGATACGTAGTTTCCCCTGTAATGACAGTGTCATACTCCTTAATAAGAAAGACTATGTGGACAACACACTGAGGATGCTCTTACAGGGAGGGAGTGCTATACACCACATTGCTACTGTCTCATAAATAAGTGATGTAACAACATATTACTACACATATAACACATATAACACACATGACTGCTGCTCTCACAAAGTACGAGCGATTACTACTCACCTCTAAATCTTTATAGTCTGGGTCGGGCGCTCACAACTGCTCAGGATAGGCTGTAGCACTCTTAAAAACAAAAAGTCCAGAAGATCCAGTCTCTAGCGAAGAGGAGGAACAAAAACCACAAAATAACAATACAAACAATTTCAGTTCAAGAGCGGCCATAAAATGATTGGGCTACAGCCGAGTAACTTAAATTCAAGAGAGTTGCTGGACTGATCCAACAGAGAAGAAAAATTAAAGGTGATCAGTATCTGATCTGTCTGTATCTCAAAAACATAAGACTGATGTGGTCTGAAAGATGAGATTCTTATCTCTAATATGACACCAGCAGCTATAGGAGCTCTGAAGTGACTATTACTAAACTTGGGCTCATCTCAGGCAAATATGACACTTCTCTGCTCACTGTCACATGACTTTGGAGGAATTGGATAGGGAGGCAACGTGTGAGATTCACCTAAAAAAGCGAATTCTATAAAAGTACATTTCAACCCCGACCTGAGGGATTGATAAGTTTAGTGTTGGTAAAATATGGTGACAGGTTCCCTTAAAAATTTAGGATTGGTGCTATATATACGTTTTCAGTCCCCTATGTGTACAGACTTGTTCAGGTTCTTCACCCCTCAAAGTCATACAGACTGTAAAAATTGCAAGAAATCGGGCAGAGGCACCAGCCAAATAATAAGTGCCAAGAGAAAGTAGTAAACCGACAAACATCAGTTCCCATCAGTTTCATACAGGTCCATTAAGTTCTGAACTGATGGGTGGGTGGGCAAGGACTGGCCACAAAACACCTGTCCATGTAGGTCACCGATGTCTGTGTACATGAGGCATCCGCTACCATGACCTGCGTTAGTAGTCAGATTTTCTGTTTGCAGAACTATTTCTCTCTGTAATTCTTAGTAGTGTCAGAGCCATTGGCTGGAGACTAATCTGGGCGTGATTGTCCCCTATACATTAAGAAGGAACTAATTTTCTCCATTTCACACACAGAAGCAGCAGCATGGAGGACACTATGAGCAGTGTGGCGAACCTATGCACGGGTGCCAGAGTGGCACTCAGAGCCCACTATATGGGCACCCAGGCCATCACCCCAGGGCATGTTCACCAGACGGACTACAACTTCTCTTGCAGTCAGGCAGCCAGACCCTAAAAGGAAACTACAATGATAACTCAAACTACTTCTCCTTCTTTCTATCGTATTGGTGTCCTCAGTGCCTGTACAATTAAACCTGTGACACAGCAGGGAGTAATAAGTTCCCTGCTTAATTGTCCGCATTTGCACTTTGCAAAAAAATGTGGTTTTGGTTGTAGTTTGGGCACATCAGTGTAAAAAAGGTTTGCCATCACTGCTATAGAGCAATACTGAAGGCCTCTTCCACACTGCATTGTGGGCACTATATCCAGCCAATGTCACCTGTACAGTAAGAACACACGTGTCACCGGTATTGTATGTGCACCAGGCACATACTTGTGCAGCCACCAAAGGGGGTGAGAAAGCGCTCACCACATTCTCTCTCCAGTGCGCGGCTGTATACTTGCCCGGCTATGGCCACACGAGTATACGGGCGGTGAAAGCAGCCCAACTTGGTGAAGTTAGACAACTGCACAATTCACTGTCTCTGGTTTTCCTAATAATTTAGGCAAAGTGTCAAAAATACTATGGGGAGAATGCATTATGCCTCCTGCATCAAGTTTTCTGGCATAGAAGGCACGATGGGAAGAGGACGGCAGAGGTGTGAACGCCGTTCCGCCAGATTATAGTCCTCCGCAGCAGAGACTATAGCAAAAAAAAAAAAAAAAACTCCACCAGTTCAGACTTGGTCTACATTTTGCATCCAAGAGCTGAAGGGTCTCGGTGTACATGGGCGCCGGAGCGCCAGCATGGTTGCGGCATTCAAAATACAAATCTAAATTAATTCCCCACCATTGTCATTTTAATATGTTCCAATGAGGAACATTTTTTGGCAGATAAACATTTCAACCTTTTCACCTTTCTTGATCTCCACCTCCCCAAACATCTTCTTCTGGAGACTGTAGGTGCCTATAAAATGACAGTTTGTATTCCATAATATTTGATTACACACATTTTCAGCTTTGTATCTGGTTTCCTGGTGGTCCATACCTCCTGGTTCCACTAAAAACACTATCCTCCACCTGCAATTGGCTTAATAAGTGTCATTTCCCGAGGTTTCAAGCAATGAGACAACCCCAGAACTGGAATCCAAATCTGAATATTTCTTCAGAAAACAAGACACTCCATATACAAGGACAAGAGACACATTGTTCATTCTGGGAGGGCAAAACACTTTGATCTCCTACACCTGGTAGTAAATGTAGCATAAAAGAAATCAATACTCCAGACGTTAAACAAAGTATATTTTATTCTTCTCTGGAAAATGTGACAAACACACAATGAAATGGCTTTTCTTTTTAACTGTGGAAAATAAAAAAAAGAACAAAAGAGGGAAATACAACGGCACAATAGGGTTCATCGGTAAGTACATTCCAGCAGTAGTATGAATCGATCATCTCCTAACCCCCCACAAGCACAAAAAAATAAAAAAAAAAAAATTCCCAGCAAACACAAAAAAGAAACCAGCAAGAAGGTAATGTCAAAGAAGCACAGCGGAAGAAATCTACATGAGGAGCAGAGGCAACGCATGTATCGAAGAGCCCAATATAAACAGCTATTTTGCCATAATTGGGTTATTTCCTATTTCAGCCCAGTCCAGGCGTCTATAACTTTCCATTGATGAGTTGCTACGCCCCTTATTGAAAGAGAGAGCATTACATGGCATCTATGATTGCATTGAACCACCAGAGAAGCAAGACTGTTGCATAGAGGAGGTTGAAGACCCATCTACATCTAACAAGGACCACGCTTTAAGGTCTGTTTCCTGAAACCCACACTATAAAGCTCCGATGAGCACAGGATATCTCCTGCACAGTGACATGACCTGGTGGCCAAAATGAAGACATGTTCTATCTTTTGCCGGATTGCAACTGCTCAGCTTTCTATAGGAAGGGGTGTGATACGCACCGCATGAGCACACAGTCATGCACATGAAAATTTAGTGATGCTTGCAATAACTTTTAGGATATAGTAGACCCCAACCACTATGGATCCTGCATCTAGATGATACTTTTTGCAGCCTGATCAGTGGGGGATAAACATAACAATGAGAGAAGATAGAAATGAAATAACGAATAAGCCACAACAGGTCTGTGCACTTCAAACTAAAACTTATGGTAGAGGAATGTACAATTGCCACCAAGTCACAGCACTGTCTATCATTTATAGTGTTCTATAGTGAACACATTGGAACGTATGGTAGATTATAGCCCATGAATTAGATCTGTAAAAAGGCACAGGCAATTCGTTGGACAAACTCGGGGCAAAATACTCAAAACAATTGAAGAAATATATAAAGGCAAAAAACAAAACCAAACCTACTTTAAAAGTAAAGGAGCGTGTGCTGTCTTACCCATTCATGAAGTCACACTATATCAAAAATTTGACTTTGTTTTTATAACCTGATATATCCAGAAACCACAAGATCAACTTCATAAGGTGTTTTCCATCTTATTTATATGGTCAATGACCTATTCATAGGATAGATCTCAATATCAGATTTGTAAGCCGACATGATAATTCCTCAATATGCTGTAAATCCCATTTAAGGGTGTTGTTACCAAGTTATCCATTGCTGAGACCCCCTCAAGCATCTGCAGAGAACGAGGGTCCCGCTCTCACTAATGCAGTTCATTATTGCTGTGCCTCCTAGGTGTAGAAAGTAAACTTTTGTTATGCAAAGTTTCGGCTCTGTCCCGCGCCGGGCTGCGACATCAGAATCCAATTAACTTATAGTTCTGAATTCCTCATACACATAAGCGTGAAAAGCACAGCGCTATAAACATCTACTAAAAAATTATCACTACAGAATGCTGGACCTAAAAAGGTCAATGTTCAGATATAGATAGAAACAGTTAATGGAGGAAAAAAAAAAATATCAAATTTTCTCATGCAGTCTAGAATATATAGTCAATGCCGATAATAATGAAGTTCATCTTTTGTTTTATTCATTTTATATAAATTACCTAGGCCATTTCTAACGGCAATCGGCTGTAACCGACACAAAGTAAAATCTGCATGAATGTTGGCCGCACTATACTGCTAAATTATTCATTTTCGCAAAGGCACTTAATTGTGTTATTTTTCGAATTCATGGAATTAAACCCTTGTCTAACTAAACACTGACTTGGTTATAGTTTCTTCCACCAAAGTTTATGCCATTTAACAGCAGGAGATCCAAAGTCTAACTACCAGCATCCAAGCAGTCACAGCCCAAAAATGAGAACAGAGGAACTGAACCACCACTGTGTATATAGAACAGTAGTCGGATGATGGGATGTTGTACTTTGACCATTTCCATCCGCCCCATACATGGAGCGTTGGTCAGGCATGCACACACTGCTTCATTGGGGATGACAACCCCCGAGACATAGGCCAAGATAAGTATTACAGCTTAGCACATCAAAAAGCAGAATAGAACTTCTGACCATCCACGTAGTATTATTGTTGGAAGCAAATTATGAAATATTATCTACTATATCCAGGTGATGACTTGCATTAAAAAAAAACAACAACACCATCACAAACTCCCACCCACATCTAAAGTGCGAAAAACTAATCACATGCCAAAAAAAATCTAAAATGTGTACTTATGAGAACAAGCAAAAAAAATCATTGCTGAACCCACAACAGACCTAAAGCTGTGCAGCTCTTAAAGTAAAAGCTTATATACCTAACAGGTGAGACAACCATATATTAAGCAGTGCAAGTCTATTTTTTTTGTCACGCCCGATTTACAAGCCATCGATCCCGATCCCTGCAAAGGTCATAGATAGAAAAGATTGCAGGCAAAATATAGATCATCACCTGAAAAAAAAAAAAAAAACTTTCACTATTTGGTGATAGATGTATTGACAGTATATAGTGGGATGTAGGGGGAGCAATATGTAACCTAAAGCTGCAGATATAAACCAATTGATGCGCGGTAGCTTTAGGCAAAAAAAAAGAAACTAAAAGCACAAAAACTAAAAGGTTTGGTCACTGGAAGCTTTTTACATCTCAATCAGAAAAAAAATCTAGACATCAATAAGAGAAAAGTGATGCGACTGGTTTACTAGCACACGGCTATGATAACGTAGTAGAAAAGAAATCTAGTGGTCAGTGTTGTCTGCAATCTCCGGCCTCCTTCTCCGCACAAAATAAGGAGTACTAAACACAAGAAAAAAAAAAAAGGAGGGGAACAAAAAATAAGTCAGTAAAAATGTATTAAAATCTTCTGAATTGTACAAGTTATGTGCTGCCCACGTGGTGTATGTACGATCGGATCCTCAGGCTGCAGTGGGCTACTTTGGCACCGCATGCAGATCTTCTACTCAGCTCGGGTATGAGCTCGCCCCGCGCTCTCTCCACACCGGTGCTGAGATCAGTCTAATGATGGATATAGATCCAGGATGGTGTCACGTTCATCAATTCACGAATGGAACATAATACCAACAGAAGTCATCTGCTCCCTAATAGGATGGGCCTGTACAGGCCTCCATACCACCAGTACGGTATGTACAGATATCATACACTCCTTGATAGATTGGCAATTACCCCAATGTGGAAGGTAAACTGTAATTGAACCTGTCACCGCCCCAGGTAAGGCACTTTACTAGATTTCCCACCTTAGCAACGCACTATAAAAACAATTTCTAGCAAAACAAACTACTCCGATGACTATTTATTCTACTTTATGAAGGATATCATTTTCCACTAGTGTCAGGCTCTCTTGCACAAAACCAAATAAAAAAAATATAGTAAAATTTTTAATTTTATGCTGTGCACTGAGCTAGCTGCTCAGTATTTCTACCAGAAGCCCACCATAGCTTTAACCTAAGGCAGAAAGTTCAATGGAGAGCTGAGAGAACAGGAGTGTGAGGAAATTCTAGGGGGTATCTACAATCCTGGAATAAATGCATTTTTTTCACAGTTCTGCTGCCACTGACAACTTGTACTAAGGTATGACTGCACTTCTCTCCATGAATAAAATAAAACACTGTTTGCAAGGAGCACAGAGCAATGCAGTGTTAAGAAATGTGACAAGTGCACTTGAAGAAGCTACAATTCTGGGATATAAATCCATATTTCACAGTCCTGCTGCTACATACATTCAGGTGTGATTACACATATCTCCATTGACAATGCCCAACACTGCCTGCAGAGAGCACAGAACACAGCGGTGTTAGGACACTCCTCTAGTGCACTTGGTGAAGCTACAAACCTGGCACATAAATCCATATTTCACAGTTCTGCTGCTACTAACAATATAAACAAAGGTCTGATTACTCATCTCTCCAGGGACAATATAAGTTGTATGGTCACAACTGCTGACAGACTGCCTTCCAGCTGTCTACTGAGGTGTGATGTTGCTGGATATCCCACTATTTTTGGCAAGATTTTGGGGGTATGGGAGCAAACAACCAATCTAGTGGTGAAAAAAAAAAAAAAAGGTGCTGCAGTTTTAATGCTTACCAAGCACAGTGCCATATATTGTTTAGTGGTTGTGCTTGGTATTGCAGCTAAGCCTCATTCTCCCCTCAATTGAATGGGATAGAATTGCACCAGTATGCCTCTTCTACTTCAAGCCTCTGGTGGTGGGGGCTTGATGTGGGACCCCTACCGACCTTACATTAGGATAAGTAGTCAATACAAAATTCCCAGAAGACCCCTTTAACGCAGGGGATCCTACCTATCAATAATACAGATTGTATAGAACGCTCCATTGGTAAAACTGATATGAATACAAATCCCATTAACAAACACAGGATCCTAATAATTCACGTGTGATACACTGATGTCATGTCATGTGCGGTGCCCCGCCATATGTTACATGCAAGAACATAGCAAATTCATACACAGCAGGCGGAGGACAGGATGGGTTACCACTTCCAGGTTCTGGGAGGTAGAAGCTGGGAAGATCTATCACATACCAGTGTTGGCAGGGCCCTGGGTAGGTTCATTTGTATATGGAAACATCAAGATGATCGATTGTTCTGTTTTTCAACTTACAACATCCTCCGATACACCCACATATCAACTGCAGGATGGGGAGCTGAACCCTGCGCCGTAATAACATGTTGCCTCATTCAGGGCCGGCTCCAGGTTTCAATAGGCCCCTGGGCAACAGAGACTCAGTGGGCCCCTTTGCCATGAACTCATGTGGTAGCATTAAAAATTCTAAAACTAAACAGTCCCATTCCCCAAAATATTCATTATTTTATCATCCTAAAGAGCCCTCTCAAGGGTTATTTTATATTGAGCCCCCACATAGGCTACCGGGGACTAAGATTGGGCCGTGTGGGTCCCTCCAGCAGCTCTGAGCCCTGGCACCCGCCCGGGTATGCCGGGTGCAGGGGCCATCCCTGGCCTCATTATGAATAAGGTGATGATGTATTGTATGGGGGTGGGGGGAGGAATTAAAATTTGTCAGAATTGTTGCAGAAATTACATTTTATCGAAAGATAAATGAAATCATCTAGAGGGGAAGGCGAGGGAAGCAACAAATGTAATAAAAAAGGAACCACTTAGGGTGATTGGGGGCAATAAAGCAACAACAGGTCATTACAGAAGAGTGCTACGCTGTCCAGTACTTTTGTACAGTGTAACGGCCTATGAAGCTACCACAGGGAGGGGCTCTGGTAAAGCCCTTCTGGCTTATTAGCATAATTATAAAAGTTGATTTTAGAAGGAAAGAGGCCATGGATGACAAATATAAGAAGATAACCGCAGTCACGGTGCCTGGATCTATGAGTAATGCCCCTGGTTTATCAGGATGGATACTTATGGTGGATTGATTGATTATGAAGCAGATGATACAGTAGTTTCCCCTGTAAATGACATGTCATACTCCTATATAAGAAAGACTAATGTGGACAACCACTGAGGATGCTCTTACAGGGAGGGAGTGCTATACACCACATGCTACTGTCTCATAAATAAGTGATGTAACAACATATTGACTATACACATATAACACATATAACACATGCTGCTCTCACAACAGACGTGTAGCGATTACTCACCTCTAAATACTTTATAGTCTGGGGGTCCGCTCACACTGCTCAGGAATAGGCTGTAGCATTCTTATAAAACAAAAAGTCCAGAAGATCCAGTCTCTAGCGAAGAGGAGGAACAAAAACCTACAAAAATAACAATACAACAAATTTCAGTTCCAAGAGCGGCCATAAAATGATTGAGGCTACAGCCGAGTAACTTAAAATTCAAGAGAGTTGCTGGACTGATCCAACAGAGAGAGAAAAGTTAAAGGTGATCAGTATCTGATCTGTCTGTATCTCAGAAACATAAGACTGATGTGGTCTGAAAGATGAGATTCTTATCTCTAATATGACACCAGCAGCAGATGGAGGCATCTGAAGTGACTATTACTAAACTTGGCTCATCTCAGGCAAAATATGACACTTCTCTGCTCACTGTCACATGACTTTGGAGGAGATTTTGGATAGGGGAGGCAACGGTTGAGATTTCACCTAAAAAAGCGAATTCTATAAAGTACATTTCAACCCCGACCTGAGGGATTGATAAGTTTAGTGTTGGTAAAATATGGTGACAGGTTCCCTTTAAAAATTTAGGATTGGTGCTATATTAACGTTTCAGTCCCCTATGTTGTACAGACTTGTTCAGGTTCTTCACCCTCAAGTCATCAAGACTGTAAAAAATTGCAAGAAATCGGGGCAGAGGCACCAGCCAAATAATAAGTGCCAAGAGAAAGTAGTAAACCTGACAAACATCAGTTCCCATCAGTTTCATACAGGTCCATTAAGTTTCTGAACTGATGGGTGGGGTGCAATGGACTTGCCACAAAAACACCTGTCCATGTAGGTCACCGAATGTCTGTGTACATGAGGCATCCGCTACCAATGACCTGCGTTATGTAGCAGATTTTCTGTTTGCAGACTATTTCTCTCTGTAATTCTTAGTAGTGTCAGAGCCATTGGCTGGAGACTAATCTGCTGTGATGTCCCCTATACATTAAGAAGGAACTAATTTTCTCCATTTCACACACAGAAGCAGCAGCATGGAGGACACTATAGAGCAGTGGTGGCGAACCTATGGCACGGGTGCCAGAGGTGGCACTCAGAGCCCACTATATGGGCACCCAGGCCATCACCCCAGGGCAGGGTTCACCAGACAGGACTCAACTTCTCTTGCAGTCCCAGGCAGCCCAGGACCCTAAAAGGAAACTACAATGATAATCCAAACTACTTCTCCTTCTTTCTATCGTATTGGTGTCCTCAGGTGCCTGTACAATTTAAACCTGTGACACAGCAGGGAGTAATAAGTTACTGCTTAAATTGTCGCATTGGCACTTTGCAAAAAAAATGTGGGTTTTGGTTGTAGTTTGGGCACTCAGTGTAAAAAAGGTTTGCCATCACTGCTATAGAGCAATACTGAAGGCCTCTTCCACACTGGCATTGTGGGGACATATATCCAGCCAATGTCACCTGTACAGTAAGAACACACGTGTCACCGTATTGTATGTGCAGCCAGGCACATACAATGTGCAGCCAAAAGGGGGTGAGAAAGCGCTCACCACTTCTCTCTCCAGTGCGCGGCTGTATACTTGCCCCGGCTATGGCCACACGAGTATACGGCAGTGTGAAAGCAGCCCAACTTTGGTGAAGTTAGACAACTGCACAATTCATCTGTCTCTGGTTTTCCTAATAATTTAGGCAAAGTGTCAAAAATACATTGGGGGAGAATCATTATGCCTCCTGCACTAGTTTTCTGGCATAGAAGGCACGATGGGAAGAGGGACGGGCAGAGGTGTGAACGCCCGTTCCGCCAGATTATAGTCTCCGCAGCAGAGACTATAGCAAAAAAAAAAAAAAAACTCCACCAGTTCAGACTTGGTCTACATTTTGCATCCAAGAGGCTGGAAGGTCTCAGTGTACATTGGCGCCGGAGCGCCAGAAGTGGTTGGCGGCATTCAAAATACGACTCTTAATTAATTCCCCCATTGTCTATTTTAATATGTCCAATGAGGAACATTTTTTGGCAGATAAACATTTCAACCTTTTCACCTTTCTTGATCTCCACCTCCCCAAACATCTTCTGTCTGGAGACTGTAGGGTCCTATAAATGAACAGTTGTATCCATAATATTTGATTACACAATTTTCAGCTTTTGTATCTGGTTTCCTGGTGGTCCATACCTCCTGGTTCCACCTAAAAACACATATCCTCCACCTGCAATTGGCTTAATAAGTGTCATTTCCCGAAGGTTCAAGAGCAATGAGACAAACACTCAGAACTGGAATCCAAAATCTGAATATTTCTTCAGAAAAACAAGACAACTCCATGATACAAGACAAGAGACACATTGTTCATTCTGGGGAAGGCAAACACTTTGATCTCCTACACCTGGTAGTAAATGTGAAGCAAATAAAAGAGAATCAATACTCCAGACGTTAAACAAAGTATATATGTTTATTCTTCTCTGAAGAAAACTGTGACAAAACAATGAAATGGCTTTTCTTTTTAACTGTGGAGAAATAAAAAAAGAACAAAAGAAGGGAAATACAACGGCACTAAAGAGGGGTCATCGGTAAGTACAATTCTCCAGGACAGTAGTATGAATCGGAAATCTCCCTAACCCCCCAGCAACAAAAAAAAAAATAAAAAAAATTTCCCAGCAAACACCAAAAGAAGAAACCAGCAAGAAGGTAAATGTCAAAGAAAGCAGCAGCGGAAGAAATCTACATGAGGAGCAGAGGCAAGCAATGTATCGGAAGAGCCCAAAAGATGAAAACAGCTATTTTGCCATAATTGGGTTATTTCCTATTTCCAGCCCAGTCCAGCGTCTATAACTTTCCATTGATGAGTTGCTACGCCCCTTATTGGAGAAGAGAAGCATTACATGGCATCTATGATTGCATTGAGACCACCAGAGAAGAAGACTGTTGCATAGAGGAGGGTTGAAGACCCATCTACATCTACAAGGACCACGCTTTAAGGTCTGTTTCCTGAAACCACACTATAAAGGCTCCGATGAGCACAGGATATCTCCCTGCACAGTGACATGACCTGGTGGCCAAAATAGAAGACATGTTCTATCTTTTGCCGGATTGCAACTGCTCAGCTTTCTATAGAGAGGGGTGTGATACGCCCGGATGAGCACACAGTCATGCACATGAAAATTTAGTGATGGCTTGCAATAACTTTTAGGATATAGTAGACCCCAATCCACTATGGATCCTGCATCTAGATGATGACTTTTTGCAGCCTTGATCAGTGGGGGGATAAAACATAACAATGAGAGAAGATAGAAATGAAATAACGAAATAAGCCACAACAGGTCTGTGCACTTCAAACTAAAACTTATGGTAGAGGAATGTACAATTGCCACCAGAGTACAGCACTGTCTATCATTTATAGTGTTCTATAGTGAAACACATTGGAACGTGGGGTAGATTATAGCCCATGATATTAGATCTGGTAAAAAGCGCACAGGGCAATTCGTTGGACCAAACTCGTGGGCAAAAGACTCAAAACAAATTAGAGAAATAAGATAAAGGCAAAAAACAAAACCAAACCTAACTTTAAAAAGTAAAGGAGCGTGTGCTGTTCTTACACATGCATGAAAGTCACACTATATCAAGAAAATTTGACTTTGTTTTTATAACCTGAATATATCCAGAAACCACAAGATCAACTTCATAAGGTGTTTTCCATCTTATTTATATGGTCAATGACCTATTCATAGGATAGATCATCAATATCAGATTTGTAAGCCGACATGATAATTCCTCAATATGCTGTAAAATCCCATTTAAGGGGTTGTACCAAGTTATCCATTGCTGAGACCCCCAGCAATCTGGAGAACGAGGGTCCCGCTCTCACTAATGCAGGTCAATTATTGCTGTGCCTCCTAGGTGTAGAAAGTAAACTTTTGTTATGCAAAGTTTCTGCTCTGTCCCGGCGCCGGGCTGCGATCAGAATCCAATTAACTTATAGTTCTGAATTCCTGCATAGACATAAGCGTGAAAAGCATCAGCGCTATAAACATCTACTAAAAATTATCACTACAGAATGCTGGACCTAAAAAGGTCAATGTTCAGATATAGATAGAAACAGGTTAATGGAGGAGAAAAAAAAAATATCAAATTTTCTCATGCAGTCTAGAAATTATAAGTCAATGGCCGTATAATAATGAAGTTCATCTTTTGTTTTATTCATTTTATATAAATTACCTAGGCCATTTCTAACGCAGATCGGCTGTAACGACACAAGAGTAAAATCTGCATGAATGTTGGCCGCAACTATCTGCTAAATTATTCATTTTCGCAAAGGCACTTTAATTGTGTTAAATTTTTCGAATTCAGTGGGAATTAAACCCTTGTCTAACTAAACACTGACTTGGTTATAGTTTCTTCCCACCAAAGTTTATGCCATTTACACAGGACAGGAGATACAAAGTCTAATACCAGCAGTCACAGCCCAAAAATGAGAACAGAGGAACTGAAACCACCTGTGTATATAGAACAGTAGTGCGGATGATGGGAGTGTTGTACTTTGCCATTTCCATCCGCCCCATACATGGAGCGTTGGTCAGGCATGCACACTACTGCTTCATTGGGGATGACACCCCGAGACATAGGGCCAAGAATAAGTATTACACTTAGCACATCAAAAAGCAGAATAGAACTTCTGACACCTCCACGTGATATTATTGTAGTGAAGCAAATTATGAAATATTCTACAATTATATCCAGGGTGATGACTTGCATTAAAAAAAAACCACACACATCACAAATCTCCCCCCACATCTAAAGTGCGAAAAACTAATCACATGCCAAAAAAAAATCTAAAATGTACTTATGGAGAACAAGCAAAAAAAAAATCATTGCTGAACCCACAACAGACCTAGAAGCTGTGCAGCTCTTAAAGTAAAAAGCTTTATACATAACAGGTGAGACACCATATATTAAGCAGGTGCAAGTCTATTTTTTTTTTTGTCACGCCGATTTACAGAGCCATCGATTCCCTGCAAAGCAGTAAAGATAGAAAAGATTGCAGCAAAATATAGATCATCACCTAAAAAAAAAAAAAAAAAAAAAAACTTTCACTATTTGGGTGATAGATTGTATTGTACAGTATATAGATGGGATGTAGGGGGAGCAATATTGTAAACCTAAAGCTGCAGATATAAACCAATTGATGCGCGGTAGCTTTAGGCAAAAAAAAAGAAACTAAAGCAAAAAACTAAAAGGTTTGGTCACTGGAAGCTTTTTACATCTCAATCAGAAAAAAAAAATCTAGACATCAATAAGAGAAAAGTGATGCGACTGGTTTACTAGCACACGGCTATGATATACGTAGGTAGAAAAGAAATCTAGTGGTCACTGTGTTGTCTGCAATCTCCGGCCTCCTTCTCCCGCACAAAATAAGGAGTACTAAACACAAGAAAAAAAAAAAAGGAGGGGAACAAAAAATAAGTCAGTAAAAATGTATTAAAATCTTCTGAATTGTACAAGTTATGTGCTGCCCACGTGGTGTATGTACAGTCGGTCCTCAGGCTGCAGTGTGGCTACTTTGGCACCGCATGCAGATCTTCTACTCAGCTCGGGGTAGAGCTCGCCCCGCGCTCCTCCACACCGCTCGGTGGTCTTCACCAGAGAGGATCTCCATGCATTTCACAGTAAACTGGACACTGCACAACACCGCCATCTTCTCAGTTTTTGTGTTCAATTCTAAGAAAAAACAAAACATTTTTCATTAATAGTAAGAAAATACTGAGCGGACAAATACCAGGTGTGTGTAACACAGAACAAATGAGGGATTAGGTCAGGTTCACATCTGGATAGGAGGATGTTGAGAGCACTTCTTCCTTCTAACATTAACTTTTATAATTATGCTTATAAGGGGGCATTATCTGGGCCACTATGTGCTGCAGAGTCACAGGCTGTTACACTGTACAGTAGGACTTCCCCCTTCCCACTGTGTGGTGAAACTTCATCTGATGAGATTACATCAAGCAAAGGGAGGAAGCAGGAGATAGTGTAACAGCCTGTGAAGAGTCAGCACGGAGGGGCTCTGGTAACACTCCCAGGAGTCCTTCTGAGACCCATTATCAGGGCGGCTTCTGCAAGACTGAAATGTGGATTTTGCTCATGTTGTCCATGTAAAGAATCAGAGGTGCCAATTTAAGAAATAGCTGTCTTTCCATGGAATTTCAATGGGACTAATCTTCAGATACTAATTTCTGTGCCTCCCTCTTTTTTTCCCGGTCCTTTCTTTGAGGCTGCACTTACAGGATGTGGACTGAACTTGATTTTAATGCAGATTTTAGGAAGGATTCTGGAACCTGATTCCCTGATGTACCTTCACATCACAGCCACCAATAATTACCTGCATCGCTGGATGATTAGAAACCTCTGGCGACTCTTCCTTGGACCAGCCCTACGTTCCTACAATACTCTGTGACCCAGCAACGTTCACCAGAATAAGATTCATCAATTTTTCACATTTCAAATTCCCATAAAAGCTCAGAAAGAAGCCAAAGTACTGCAAAATATACTCAAGGATGGTTGTTTTACCAGCGTCTCACATAAAATGCTACAAAATAATTACTAGTAGCAAGAGAGTAGCAAGGAACATAGTAAAATCAAGTTCCCTGCAGCTACAAGAAAAGTCAAGATGTACAAGTTACACCCTGAGCTGCGAAATTACCAGGAATCTCTCACCATAGCTCATTACATAGTAAACATCTGTAACAAGGACATGAAGGACTCGATTAGGCTGAGGAAACGGGATCCATAAACTGCTCTAATATACAAATCCCATCCACTTGCTGTAAATCCCAATCCCCAAATGTGTTATTGTTGTAGATTCAGGGTGAGGAATTCATTCTTTTGCATTGCAAAGACAATGCAAGTAGTCCATGGGTTACATACAAGATAGGTTCCATAGGTTTGTTCTTAAGTTGAATGTGTATGCAAGTAGAAACTGTATATTTTACTATTGTAGTTCCAGACAAAAACATTTTTTTGCCCCAGTGACAATTGGGGATTGTAATGGGACCAAGGATTATCTATAAAGCTTCATTACAGACACATTACAGCTGATCATTGCAGCCTGGGGCTATAAGAGAGCTTCACCAGAGGTCACAGTGGGCAGAGAGATCTGTCTGTAAGTCGGGTGTCCTTAAGTAGGGGACCACCTGTATTTATATTTAATATTTGCAACAGGAAAAAAAAAAAAAAAAAAGAGGCTACAGTATAATATCTACACAGAACTGAGACATGACTGGGCAAATGGAGCCCAAAGGGAGATACTCTGGTTGTAATATCTGGACAGCACATGGTTCTACTAAACCAAATCCATTCCTAGAGCAAATGAAGAACCATAGGGAGCATGGGTTTTGCTGTAATAGAAACCGTTCACCAAACATTAGTCTGTATTATAATAGTCACAAACTGGCTTAAGGCAACAAACAGAGGGTCAAGGAACTCACTACACAGTAACGTACTAGGGAGCCTGGGCGAGCAATAACATGGAGGGACGCGAGGACACCTTGTGGACCAACATGTAACTGCACCACCCCCTCACTGACACAATGGATGTTCTGATTCTTATTTCTGCAGTCATCAGAAAATACACAACGAAATACCACGAGGAAACTGTGCATTTACACAGCATAAAATACAATAATCCAGAGATGACCTTACAGATAATGGCACAACTGTAACATTTACTGATATTTGCTACCTTCAGTACAAGCAATTGACCCTAAATTCTACTACTGTAACAGTAACATCTATCCTAACGTGATAAAATGCTCAATAATCAATTACAGATCTTTACGCAAACACAGTGAAGGTGTATTTTTGTAGTTTGTGTTATAGCCAAAAATCCTTTATAGGGTTTTCGAGGAATTCTAGCGATTGGTGCCCAAATTGTGGCAGTTCTCCAACTTCTCCAGCTCACAGGACAATCCCTTGAAGCTAAAGAGGTTGCCGACCAGGGAAGTCAAACTTCCCGCTATCAGACATTTATCCCCTATCCTGTCTATAATGGAATACATTTCCATTATAGAAAAACCTTTTTAGATCTTATTGATTTATGGTACTGAATTACTCTGCCTCGAATATTGAGCTCCCACTTCTTCTGATCTTCATCAAATACACTGAGCCAGAAGTGTGGAATTTAAATATTTTTTTCTCCAGCACTACAGTGAAATCAGTCTTCTTTATTGTACCTTTATTAAAATATTCCGCTTAGAACAGGGTACAGTCATCTGGCGTGTTTCGGGTGCCACTAGTGTTGCCTGAAATGCATCAGATGAATGTAGCCTGTCCTAAGCACAACGTTTTAATGGATGTACAATACAGAAGCATGATCTTACCAGACAGCTGGAGACAACATTTACACCACTGCGTGGTCACCGGGTCAGAACCTGGGCGTAGCACACTGTCGGGTGTAGAAGGTAGGGGGTGTGAGCGCTCCTTATCCATGCCCAGTGAAAGATGATCGGGTGAAAATCTGCCAGAATAAAGGACAAAACCAGTCCTGTACTCTGCGATGCGGCCGCCCTGTAGAATTGTGGTTCAGTCGGAAATACGGTCAATCTATTGATGATACATGAAAAATATGGGGTTATGTACTAACCCTGAAAAAAACGTTGCAGTATGGCAAGTAGCCAACCAGAAAATACAGGTGTGCTCGGGTAGCCTTTGTGAAAGTGGTTAGCATTACAGCCTTGCAGCGCCGGGGACCTGAGTTCAAGTCCCAGCGTCCACATCTGCAAAGAGTTTGTATGTTCTCTCCGTGTTTGGTTGGGTTTCCTCTGGGTCCTCAGGTTTCCTCCCACATTCCAAAACATACTGAAGGCTCATTAGATTGTGAGCCCCATTGGGGACAGGGACCGATTTGGGAAGCTCTGTGCAGCGCTGCGTAATCTGTGTATATGTAAATTATATAAATAAGGGAATTATTATAACATTGGGTCTTCTGTTGCCCAAATAGCTCTTTCTCCGGGAAAGCAATGGAGGCCACTGCAGTTATGTGTCCGAGTGACACTGGAAGAACATGAGGAGGGGTGAGCAGTTACAGTTTCTCTTATCCTTTTGGATAGCCAGAAATGTGGTGGGGGGGTGGGGGAAAGGGACACAACGTGCTTCACCCGATCCATGGCTTCCACAAACCAGGGAACATCAATTGTACTGACAACGGAAGTGATATCCCATGACCCCCAAGTGCCAATGACCGGTAGTACCAGGGAATGGACATAGGAAAAGGAAGAGGGCGAGATTCCCTTTCTTTTGCATCCACAGGAAGCCTGGGAAACTGAACACTAATCCAATAATCTGGGCTGCTGGTGAGTCATTAGAACTGCGTCTCGGAACTGAGAAGTAGCAGATTTTATGGCAACCCACAGTACAAAACTACCAAACCAAAAGGACCGTGAGCATGCACCCGATCAGTACACTGGAGATATTCTTCCCTTGTATAATACGACATAGAACTAGTAGCTGTAAGCAAGTACATCCCATTGCATTTCTAGAGCATAATACAACTGTGAGCCATAGACTTCTTTAAACCCTTTTTGCACCTTTTTTATTCCACTTACATCATCCACAGGCCATAACTATTTTATTTAATCATTCAATGAACTACAATGAACTTTATTTTCTGCAGGACAAAATGTACCTTGTACTGGGAAGCTGGAAAAAATGTAGTTTTTAGCGATCCCATGTTTAGAGCATGACCATTTGGTCACTAGAAATTAGTTACTACCCTTTAATCCAGAAATTGACATAAAAGTTTAATATAAATCTATTCCAGCCGGTACATAGATCGTAGGAGATATCCTTAGTTTAGTAAAATGGGAAACATTTCAGTGGAGATCACTGCCTGGACTGACACTGGGGGAGACTTATCACATACTTATACCGATTCTTTGGACCCTTGATCAGGTGGTTTGAAAGACTTGCCAGGATCTTACATGAAATACAAATTTGGGAATAAATTTTACCAAACAAACAATTACAAGGAAAAAGATTAACTGTGTGGAAATAACTTAACCCACATACGGTAAAAACAGAAATACAAATAATAACTTTTGCTCACATCATTACTTACATGTCAGTCTTCCATTTTTGAAAGTCTCCGTTTAACGTGTCTTGGAGGTTCCCAGGTGTCGCTGTCATCCGTGTCGATTTCTTCCTCCTCATCCTGGTCGTCCAATAGATCATCTTCATCTTCGATTTCAAATGGATCCAGGCCTGCGTCCTCTCTTTGCAGCCGTTCTGAAAACCATTCCCTCACCTGCTCGTAACCCATCCGAGATTTGGAAACCAATTCATCCAAGTCTTCCTCATTAAGAAATTTGTGCATTAAGTAGTAGTCTTTAAGTACCGCTTTTCCAGTCTTCTGTTTTACTGGAGCTGGTACCCATTCCCAGCTATTGGCTTTACGAGATCCTTTAGGGCGACCTCTAGGTCTCCCTCTTCCTCTACCCCTGGGCCGGCCTCGCCCTCTCTTCCGTACAAAGCCCTGTCCATTGACAGCGTTTGGGGAGAGACTGCCGTTCACTTGATATTGGTAGTACCACTTCAGATTATTGTTTTTAGCTCCATATCTGGTGTCTCCAAACCAGCCAACAATTTCACTTCTGGTTAGACCAGTCTCCTGCGATAGTTTATCATAGTCCAATGCATTAGGCCACTGGTTACGAACAAAGAAATTTTTGAGCACATTTAGTTGCTCGGGGGTCTTTTTCCCTGGCTTACTATTTAGAGCAGCTCCAGCTTTCACATACGCATTCTCAGGGTCCATCTCTTCCTTAATTTTTTCCTCCTCAAAAGCGATAGGTTCTTCCTTGACGCCACTGGATCGCCTTCTTTCAGCAAACCAAGCATCAATTTCTCGCCTGGTTAGTTTGCTAAGGACCCTTAACCTGTTCAGTTCCTCGTCAGATGGGACAGTGCTTTTGAGATAGCTTTCCTCCAGAATTTGAAGCTGTTCCACAGTCTTTTCCTTGAATCTCTGTGGAGTGAAATCTGGGAAGGGGTTCCAGCTTTGTCGTCGCTGTGGCGTTACAATCACTGGAGGAGTTGGGGATTCGGTCATTTCATCGCTAGAATCAATAATTATGGTTCCACTAGGATCACTGGGGAAGTGGATGCCATGACTCCCCTTAGAGTTTCTTTGGTTGTATCTGGTGTCACTAAACCATTTTTTGATTTCACCTTTTGTCAATCCCGTGAACCTAATTAACCGATCAATTTCGCTATTACTTGGAAATGGGTTCTTTAAATAGCTAATTTTGAGTGCAGTCAATTGCTCTTTCGTTTTCTTTGAGCGCATCCCAAACAGATCTGTTATCATGGTGGGCTCCTGCTTGGGGAGCTGTGCACTTGGAATAGCAGCAACTTTTTTAGTTTCCGTCACTGCTTGGGTTTGTGGGAGTTGACTTGCGTGGAATTGGGCATTATTTGGGACACCAGCCACCGTCAATGCTATGGGTGTGGTCACAGGTATTGTGCCTGCTCCTCCGACTTGTGCGAGCACGAGGCTAGGCTGGCCCACTATTTGGCACGTCTGTAAAATGGAAGGCAAACCATTGGCAGCTGAAGAAATCTGAGCTGGGAAAACTGTTATTGTTTGTGGGACCGTGTGAACAGTGCCATTGAATTGCTTTCTTCGAGCCTCCTCTACTTCTTCGGGTGTCCAGCTAACACCGTGCTTTAGGCGTTGTGCAGAAAACCAGATTTTAATTTGCTCTTCTGTGCATTTTGTTTGTGAAGCGAGAAGAGTTATCTCTGAAACCGTCGGGTATGGAAACTTGTTGTAGTTACTGAGCAGAAGAGGGTTGCTGTCTAATGCGGTGTTGTATGTAGGAATGCTATTGATGGGGATTAGGACTTTGGAGAGGATATTTTGCTGGGCCTGTACGGTAGTAATCACCTGTGCGAGCCCCTGCTGAAGAACACTTGCAGGAGTTATAACAGTACTTTTTATTTCTGGGACACTAGTCACGATTGTAGCACTTGGCTTCACAGGCTCGGGGACAGGTGGAGTTGGCTTTGTCTCTTTATTTTCCGGCGGTTTCGGCTTAGGAGGCTCATTCTCCGTTGTCGCATCGTTTTCCTCCGTGCCGTCTTCGGAAGAATTTGGCTGTACATTGATTCTTTTCTTGTCTGACTTATCTTTCATTATTTTCATGATTGGAGTTTTACTAATTGATATTGCCGAGGAGTTGGACTCTGATTGTTCCTGGTTTTCTTCTTGAACAAAACTCCCATCGAACGTCAAATCGTTCACAGTCTGTTCAAATATCGACTGATTGTTGCGTTTCACCATAGTCAACTTAAAGTTTTCCTCCCCAGGATGATATTTCGAGTTGTGCTCAGAAAGTGAGTCATACCGTTTTGTGAGAAAATTACACTCTGCGCAAAAATAGGAAGAATTTAATACAACGTTAGGATGCTCTGAATCCACATGAAAGGTAAACATATTTAAGTCAGTCGTCTGGAAGGAACAGTATTTACATTCGTATCCACCTTCTACTACTTTACTTTGCTGATTGTCTGAATCGTTAGGTTCTGGTGCGTCGTCTTCACTTGATACGCTCTCGGGCACCGCACTCACGGGCACCGCGCTCTCCGGCACTGGTGGCTCTGCTGGAGCAGGCGGAGGTGGACGTTCCTCCTCGTCAGAATTTACTCCAAGGTCAGGATCTGGCTCGCTTGCAAGTACCATACATGGAGTTTTGGTTTTTCGCTTACTTGCCATAGCGCTAGAGAAAAATGATGTACGTCAAAATGTCTGGATGTTTCGAGCGGTGTCTTAAAGGTGACTTCTCTTGAGCATATGACGTGGTACTGTAGTACAGTGGTATCAAGTTAGGTTCATGATGAATGTCTGGAGAGAATAAGAAGAGTAAACAAAGAGTCACAAAATTAGTGACTGATACGAATAATGATATAATTATATATTATTCATGATATATTACAGAATGGCAAAAAAGTTTTACTTTATGCAATATTGATATGCAAGTCAAATACATTAGTATAACTTAGAGGCTAAATATATATAATAACATTAAGGCAGGTCAGAGACGCTTTTGTTGCACCACATTAGTGGTTTGGCCTAAGTATTAGGGTCCTGAACAGAGAACCTCTCATCTTTATTAACTTGAAAAAGTCTTATTCGGCGTAAAACTAATTCTCAACCGTGTGTGTATGAAGGGACCGCCTTCAAGGGTAGCAGGTTATCCGCTAACATATAGCAAGAATGCCCTCCCTTCAAATCCCAGATAAAATATTGAGTATATACAGTATCTTGCAGTATACACCCTCCTCTGTGTATATATACAATATCTGGCAGTATACACCACCTCTGTGTATATATACAATATCTGGCAGTATACACCTCCTGTGTATATATACAGTATCTGGCAGTACCAAAGAATAAAGTAGGCATGTTATTTGGAGCGCAGAGTGAAAGTCGTAAAAACTGAGCCCACAAGAACATGACGCACATGCAGTTTTTTTCAATTTTTCCACATTTGGAATTTTTTTGCGGCTTCCCACTACATGGCATGGAATAATAAATAACATCATGGGAAAGAAAAATTTGTTACGCACAAAATAAGCCCTCACACAGCTCTGTACACGGAAAAATGAAAAAGTTATGGATTTTTGAAGATGGAGAGCGAGAAATCAGCGAAAATACCCTGCGTCCTTAAGGGGTTAAATAAATGTTTTATCCCCATAACCTGTGATATTTTTTCTCTCCAGAAAGGCATCCAGGCCTCTCTTGAACATGTACATAGAGTCCGCCATAACAACCTCCTGCGGCAGAGAGTTCCATAGTCTCCCTCCTCGTACAGTAAAGAACCTTTGTCTATGGTGATGGTAAAATCGCCTCTCCTCTAGGCGTAGAGGATGCCCCCTGTCTATGGTGATGGTAGAACCTCCTCTCCTCTAGGCGCAGAGGATGCCCCCTGTCTATGGTGATGGTAGAACCTCCTCTCCTCTAGGCGTAGAGGATGCCCCCTGTCTATGGTGATGGTAGAACCTCCTCTCCTCTAGGCGTAGAGGATGCCCCCTGTCTATGGTGATGGTAGAACAGGGGGCATCCTCTACGCCTAGAGGAGAGGATGCCCCCTGTCTATGGTGATGGTAGAACCTCCTCTCCTCTAGGTGTAGAGGATGCCCCCTATCTATGGTGATGGTAGAACCGCCTCTCCTCTAGGTGTAGAGGATGTCCCCTGTCTATGGTGATGGTGGAACAACCTAACCTCTTGGTGTAGAGGATGCCCCCTGTCTATGGTGATGGTAGAACCTCCTCTCCTCTAGGTGTAGAGGATGTTCCATGTCTATGGTGATGGTAGAACCTCCTCTCCTCTAGTTGTAGACGATGCCTCATGTATATGGTGATGGTAGAACCTCCTCTCCTCTAGGTTTAGAGGATGCAGAGAGGTCTACCACACATCGACAGGGGCCTCCTCTACCCCCTATAGGAGAGGGGGGTTCTACCATCACCATCGACTGGGGGCATCCTCTACACCTAGAGGGAGGAGGTTCTACCATCACCATAGACAAGGGGCTCGTCTACACCTAAGAGAGGAGGTTCTACATACCATAGACAGGGGGCAATCCTCTACCCCTATAGGAAGAGGTGGTTTCTACACATCACCATAGACAGGGGGCATCCTCTACACCTAAGAATGCGGGTCTACCATCACCATAGACAAGGGGGCATCATTCCTACCCCCTATAGGGATAGGAGGTTATACCGCTCTGACAGAGACATGGGGCTATCCGTACCACCTAGAGGGAGGGTTTCTACCTCACCATAGACAGGGGGCATCCTCTACACCTAGAGAAGGTAGTTATAACCAATCACACTATAGACGGGACATCTCTACACCTAGAGAGAGGGTTCTACATCACCAGTTCAAGACGGGGGACATCCTCACACCTAGAGGAAGGAGGTTCTACATCAACCATAACAGGGGGCTTACCTCTACACCTAGAGGAGAGGGGTTCTACCATCACCATGACAGGGGCATCCTACTACCCTAAGGAGAGGAGGTTCTACCATCACCATAGACGGGGGGCATCCTCTACACCAGAGGGGAGGGAGGTTCTACCATCGCCATAGACACGGGGGCATCTCTACACCTAGAGGAGAGGAGGTTCTACCTCATCCATAGACACGGGGCATCCTCTCCGCAGGTACGAGATGGCTTAACCATCACCATAGACAGGGGGCATCTCGTACAGCCTAGAGGAGAGGAGGTTCTACCATCACTAGCACGGGCTCTACTGAAGCAGGGGGCTTATCATCTCGATCCGCCCCTAGAGGAGAGAGGTTCTACCATCCATAGACAGGGGGAATTCCTCTACCCTAGGGAGAGGCCATTTTACCATCAACCATAGACAAAGGTTCTTTAACGTACGATGGCAGGAGACTGATGGAACTCTCTGCCGCAGGAGGTGTTATGGCGGTACTCTATGTACAGTTCAAGAGGGCCTGGATGCCTTTATGGAGAGACAAAATATCCCACGGTTATGGGAGATAAAACATTATTTAACCCCTTAAGACTCAGGTATTTTCGCTGATTTCTCGCTCTCCATCTTCAAAATCCATAACTTTTTCATTTTTCCGTGTACAGGCTGTGTGAGGGCTTTTTTGTGCGTAACAAATTTTTCCTTTCCGGCATGGGAAATAGTTATTTATTATTCCATGCCATGTAGTGGGAAGCCCAAAAAATTCCAATGTGGAAAAATTGAAAAACTGCATGTGCGCTCATGCTTGTGGGCTCATTTTTACGACTTTCACTCTGCGCTCCAAAGAACATGCCTACTTTATTCTTTTTTCGGTGTGAATCGCGGTGATACCAGTAGATAGGTTGTATTGCGTTTTAAATAAATTTTCAAAAATTAAAAACGAATGTGTACAAAAAAAAAAGAAAAACAATTTTTGCCATCTTCGAACGCTAATAACTTTTTCAATACTTTTGGCCCCCCGACTCATGGAAGATGTGTGAGGGGGTCATTTTTTGCGATGAGCCGACTTCTCAAATTGCTGGCTGAAGAGTACCACAAACGTAACCCAAAACTAACCCCGTCGCATTTTGAGGACTGTGCGACTTTTGATCATTTTTTATTAGCATTTGTTTCATTTCATCTAACAAGGTGTAAAGTCGCATTTTGGACATTTGGGCGCCATGTGCCGTTCCGGAGGTCCCCCCGCCCGCAACCGTTTTTTATTTTTGGATAGGATCGGGCATTTTGGACGCGGCGATAACCTACTTGTCTGTGATTTTTACTATTTATTATATTGTTATATCAGATTCTAGTACAGGGGGGTGATTGAACTTTAATATTTTATTTATTTTTTTATCATTTTTTAACTTTTTTTTTCTCTTTTTTCCCACTATTCTGACCCTCTAGGGTACATTACCCTATATGGTCTGATCTCTCCTTCCATATACTGGCAATACTCCTGTATCGCAAGTATAGCATGTTTCTGCACACTCTACATTACAAGAGCACAGCTCATGTAATGCATGTGCAGAGCCATGTATCCTCGGGTCAAAACGAAGACCCCGAGCTACCATGGCAACCGATCCGCCGCCCCCGTGACGTTCGGGGAGCGGCGATCGGAGGTTAAGATGGGCGCGCCCACGCGCCGCCAATTAAAGTGTCCCGGCGACTTTGCGCCGGCAAGAATAGGTTAACACCCCGCGATCGGGCAAGCCACCGACCGCGGGTGATAGCTGGGGTCTTTGGCTGCGATATGCAGCAAAGCCCCTCACTGTATGAATAAGGCCCTCATCCGTAGCCTTCTTCATACAACTTTCACAGCTGCCGTGCGGATAGATCCTAACGAGCGTGAGGGGTTAATTTTAGGTTGGACTTGATGACTCTTGCGTCTTTTTTTCCAGCCTTATATACCATGGATACTGAGATCTAAAAAGGTTGTTCTATAATGAAATGTCTTCTTATTACCAGGAAGGGATGTCTGATTGCGTAAGTTTGATTCCCTGATCAGCACTCTTAGCTTTCCGGGTATTGTCAATGAGCTGACCAAAAGTCCCATACCAAGAGATATAGTGCAAGATATAAACAGTTTTTTTTTCCCCCTGTCGCGAACTGTCACAATTTGGCCCATCGCTCCTCTAGATGTAGAGGATGCCCCCTGTCTATGGTGATGGTAGAACCCCCTCTCCTCTAGCTGTAGAGAACGCCCCCTGTCTATGGTGATGGTAGAACCGCCTCTCCTCTAGGTGTAGAGAATGCCCCCTGTCTATGGTGATGGTAGAACCCCCTCTCCTCTAGGTGTAGAGGATGCCCCCTGTCTATGGTTATGGTAGAACCTCCTCTCCTCTAGGTGTAGAGGATGCCCCCTGTCTATGGTGATGGTAGAACCTCCTCTCCTCTAGATGTAGGGGATGCCCCCTGTCTATGGTGATGGTAGAACCCCCTCTCCTCTAGGTGTAGAGAATGCCCCCTGTCTATGGTGATGGTAGAACCGCCTCTCCTCTAGGTGTAGAGGATGCCCCTGTCTATGGTGATGGTATAACCCCCTCTCCTCTAGGTGTAGAGAATGCCCCCTGTCTATGGTGCGATGGGCCAAATTGTGACAGTTCGCGACAGGGGGAAAAAAAAACTGTTTATATCTTGCACTATATCTCTTGGTATGGGACTTTTGGTCAGCTCATTGACAATACCCGGAAAGCTAAGAGTGCTGATCAGGGAATCAAACTTACGCAATCAGACATCCCTTCCTGGTAATAAGAAGACATTTCATTATAGAACAACCTTTTTAGATCTCAGTATCCATGGTATATAAGGCTGGAAAAAAAGACGCAAGAGTCATCAAGTCCAACCTAAAATTAACCCCTCACGCTCGTTAGGATCTATCCGCACGGCAGCTGTGAAAGTTGTATGAAGAAGGCTACGGATGAGGGCCTTATTCATACAGTGAGGGGCTTTGCTGCATATCGCAGCCAAAGACCCCAGCTATCACCCGCGGTCGGTGGCTTGCCCGATCGCGGGGTGTTAACCTATTCTTGCCGGCGCAAAGTCGCCGGGACACTTTAATTGGCGGCGCGTGGGCGCGCCCATCTTAACCTCCGATCGCCGCTCCCCGAACGTCACGGGGGCGGCGGATCGGTTGCCATGGTAGCTCGGGGTCTTCGTTTTGACCCGAGGATACATGGCTCTGCACATGCATTACATGAGCTGTGCTCTTGTAATGTAGAGTGTGCAGAAACATGCTATACTTGCGATACAGGAGTATTGCCAGTATATGGAAGGAGAGATCAGACCATATAGGGTAATGTACCCTAGAGGGTCAGAATAGTGGGAAAAAAGAGAAAAAAAAAGTTAAAAAATGATAAAAAAATAAATAAAATATTAAAGTTCAATCACCCCCCTGTACTAGAATCTGATATAACAATATAATAAATAGTAAAAATCACAGACAAGTAGGTTATCGCCGCGTCCAAAATGCCCGATCCTATCCAAAAATAAAAAACGGTTGCGGGCGGGGGGACCTCCGGAACGGCACATGGCGCCCAAATGTCCAAAATGCGACTTTACACCTTGTTAGATGAAATGAAACAAATGCTAATAAAAAATGATCAAAAGTCGCACAGTCCTCAAAATGCGACGGGGTTAGTTTTGGGTTACGTTTGTGGTACTCTTCAGCCAGCAATTTGAGAAGTCGGCTCATCGCAAAAAATGACCCCCTCACACATCTTCCATGAGTCGGGGGGCCAAAAGTATTGAAAAAGTTATTAGCGTTCGAAGATGGCAAAAATTGTTTTTCTTTTTTTTTTGTACACATTCGTTTTTAATTTTTGAAAATTTATTTAAAACGCAATACAACCTATCTACTGGTATCACCGCGATTCACACCGAAAAAAGAATAAAGTAGGCATGTTCTTTGGAGCGCAGAGTGAAAGTCGTAAAAATGAGCCCACAAGCATGAGCGCACATGCAGTTTTTCAATTTTTCCACATTGGAATTTTTTGGGCTTCCCACTACATGGCATGGAATAATAAATAACTATTTCCCATGCCGGAAAGGAAAAATTTGTTACGCACAAAAAAGCCCTCACACAGCCTGTACACGGAAAAATGAAAAAGTTATGGATTTTGAAGATGGAGAGCGAGAAATCAGCGAAAATACCTGAGTCTTAAGGGGTTAAATAATGTTTTATCTCCCATAACCGTGGTATTTTTCTCTCCAGAAGAAGCATCCAGGCCTCTCTTGAACATGTCATGAGTCCGCCATAACAACTCCTGCATGCAGAGAGTTCCATAGTCTCCCTCATCGTACCGTAAAGAACCTTTTGTCTATGGTTGATGGTAGAATGGCCTCTCCTCTAGGGTAGAGGATTCCCCCTGTTATGTGTATGGTAGAACCTCT
This sequence comes from Engystomops pustulosus, assembly GCA_019512145.1. Taxonomy (NCBI): domain Eukaryota; kingdom Metazoa; phylum Chordata; class Amphibia; order Anura; family Leptodactylidae; genus Engystomops; species Engystomops pustulosus. The sequence goes on from WNYA01000890.1 coordinate 67,639, forward strand.
CTCCTCTAGGTGGCAGACCCGACTGGAGATAAGCCCCCTGCTCTCTATTAGACGCTGTAGTGATGGTAGAACCTCCTCTCCTCTAGGGTACGAGATGCCCCCTGTCTATGGTGAGGTATAAGCCATCTCTCGTACCTAGGCAGTGAGAGGATGCCCCTGTCTAGGGAGGTAGAACCTCCTCTCCTCTAGTGTAGAGATGCCCCCTGTCTATGGCGAGGTAGAACCTCCTCTCCCCTCTAGGTGTAGAGGATGCCCCCCTGTCTATGGTGATGGTAGAACCTCCTCTCCTAGGTAGTAGGATGCCCCGTGTCTATGGTGATGGTAGAACCCCTACTCCTCTAGGTGTAGAGGCGCCCCCTGTCCTATGGTTGATGGTAGAACCTCCTTCCTCTAGGTGTAGAGGATGTCCCCGTCTTGGGAATGTGATGGTAGAACCCCTCTCCTCTAGGTGGTAGGATGCATCCGTCTTAGTGTGATTGGTTAGAACCTCTTCCTCTAGGCTGTAGAGGAGCCCCCTGTCTATGGTGATGGTAGAAACTGCCCCTCCCTCTAGGTGAGCACTGGATGCCCCTGTCTCTGGTCAATGGCGGTATAACCTCCTATCCCTATAGGGGGTAGGAATGATGCCCCCTTGTCTATGGTGATGGTAGACCCGCATTCTTAGGTGTAGAGGATGCCCCCTGTCTATGGTGATGTGTAGAAACCACCTCTTCCTATAGGGGTAGAGGATTGCCCCCTGTCTATGGTATGTAGAACCTCCTCTCTTAGGTGTAGACGAGCCCCTTGTCTATGGTGATGGTAGAACCTCCTCCCTCTAGGTGTAGAGGATGCCCCCAGTCGATGGTGATGGTAGAACCCCCCTCTCCTATAGGGGGTAGAGGAGGCCCCTGTCGATGTGTGGTAGACCTCTCTTCCTCTAGGGGTAGAGGATTGTCCCCTGTCTATGGTGATGTAGAACCCCTATCATCTAGGTGTAGGGATGACCCCGGTCTAATGGTGATGGTAGAAACCCCCTATCTCTAGGTGTAGAGATGCCCGTCTATGGTTGTGTATAACCCACTCGCCTCTAGGTGTAGAGCGCTTGCCCCCTGTCTATGTGATGGTAGAACCGCATCATCTAGGTGTAGAGGATTGTCCCTGTCTATGTGATGGTAGAACCTACTCTCCTCTAGGTGTAGAGATGCCCCGTCTATGGTGATGGTAGAAACCCCTCTCCTCTAGGTGTAGGGATGCCCACCTGTCTATGTGATGGTAGAACCGCCTTCCCTCTAGGTGCAGAGGATGTCCCTGTATACTGTGATGTAGAAAAGCCTCTCCTCTGGTGTAGAGGATGCCCCTGTCTATGGTGATGGTAGAACCTCCTTACATATAGGTGTAGAGATGCCCCCTGTTATGGGATTGGTAGAACCTTCTCCTCTAGGTGTAGAGGATGCCCCCTGTCTATGGTGATGGTAGAACCTCCTCTCCTCTAGGTGTAGAGGATGCCGCCTTGTCCTGGTCACAGGCCGAGGTATAAAAAGATCTTTGGAGAGATCCTTGTACTGTCCGTTCAGGTATTTGTACATTGTAATGAGGTCTCCCCTCAGTCGTCTTTTTTCTAAACTGAATAATCCCAAATTTTGTAATCTGTCATTGTATTCTAATCCCCCCATTCCCCTAATAATCCTGGTTGCTCTCCTCTGCACCCGTTCCAGCTCTACTATATCCTTTTTATACACTGGTGCCCCAAACTGTACACAATATTCCATCTTATTGATTTATAGTACTGAATTACTCTGCCTCGTATATTGAGCTCCCACTTCTTCTGGTCTTCAGCAAATACACTGAGCCAGAAGTGTGGAATTTAAATAATTTTTTTTTTCTCCAGCACTTTGGTAAAATCAGGCTTCTTTATTGTACCTTTATTAAAATATTCCGCTTACAACAGGGTACAGTCATCTGACACATTTCGGGTGACACTTTCGGGTGTTGCCTGAAATGCATCAGATGAATGTAGCCTGTCCTAAGCACAACGTTTTAATGGCTGTACAATACAGAAGCATGATCTTACCAGACAGCTGGAGGCTACATTTACACCACCGCGTGCTCACCGGGTCAGAACCTGGGCGTAGCACACTGCCGGGTGTAGAAGGTAGGGGGTGTGAGCGCTAATTACACCTGCCCAGTGAAAGATGATCGGGTGAAAATCTGCCACTATATAGGACAAAACTGGTCCTGTACTTTGCGATGCGGCCGCCCTGTAGAATTGCGGTTCAGTCAGAAATACGGTCAATCTATTGATGATACTTGAAAAATATGGGGTTGTGTACTAACCCTGAAAAATTTGTTGCAGTATGGCAAGTAGCCAACCAGAAAATACAGGTGTGCTCAGGTAGCCTTTGTGAAAGTGGTTAGCATTACAGCCTTGCAGCGCTGGGGACACATCTGCAAAGAGTTTGTATGTTCTCTCAGTGTTTGCGTGGGTTTCCTCCGGTTTCCTCCCACACTACAAAACATACTGAAGGCTCATTAGATTGTGAGCCCCATTGGGGACAGGGACCCATTTGGGAAGCTCTGTGCAGCGCTGTGTAATCTGTGTATATATAAATTATAGATAAATATATATAAATATATATAAATATATAAATTATAAATAAAGTATTTATTATAACATTGGGTCGTGCTGAGATCAGTCTAATGATGGATATAGATCCAGGATGGTGTCACGTTCATCAATTCACGAATGGAACATAATACCAACAGAAGTCATCTGCTCCCTAATAGGATGGGCCTGTACAGGCCTCCATACCACCAGTACGGTATGTACAGATATCATACACTCCTTGATAGATTGGCAATTACCCCAATGTGGAAGGTAAACTGTAATTGAACCTGTCACCGCCCCAGGTAAGGCACTTTACTAGATTTCCCACCTTAGCAACGCACTATAAAAACAATTTCTAGCAAAACAAACTACTCCGATGACTATTTATTCTACTTTATGAAGGATATCATTTTCCACTAGTGTCAGGCTCTCTTGCACAAAACCAAATAAAAAAAATATAGTAAAATTTTTAATTTTATGCTGTGCACTGAGCTAGCTGCTCAGTATTTCTACCAGAAGCCCACCATAGCTTTAACCTAAGGCAGAAAGTTCAATGGAGAGCTGAGAGAACAGGAGTGTGAGGAAATTCTAGGGGGTATCTACAATCCTGGAATAAATGCATTTTTTTCACAGTTCTGCTGCCACTGACAACTTGTACTAAGGTATGACTGCACTTCTCTCCATGAATAAAATAAAACACTGTTTGCAAGGAGCACAGAGCAATGCAGTGTTAAGAAATGTGACAAGTGCACTTGAAGAAGCTACAATTCTGGGATATAAATCCATATTTCACAGTCCTGCTGCTACATACATTCAGGTGTGATTACACATATCTCCATTGACAATGCCCAACACTGCCTGCAGAGAGCACAGAACACAGCGGTGTTAGGACACTCCTCTAGTGCACTTGGTGAAGCTACAAACCTGGCACATAAATCCATATTTCACAGTTCTGCTGCTACTAACAATATAAACAAAGGTCTGATTACTCATCTCTCCAGGGACAATATAAGTTGTATGGTCACAACTGCTGACAGACTGCCTTCCAGCTGTCTACTGAGGTGTGATGTTGCTGGATATCCCACTATTTTTGGCAAGATTTTGGGGGTATGGGAGCAAACAACCAATCTAGTGGTGAAAAAAAAAAAAAAAGGTGCTGCAGTTTTAATGCTTACCAAGCACAGTGCCATATATTGTTTAGTGGTTGTGCTTGGTATTGCAGCTAAGCCTCATTCTCCCCTCAATTGAATGGGATAGAATTGCACCAGTATGCCTCTTCTACTTCAAGCCTCTGGTGGTGGGGGCTTGATGTGGGACCCCTACCGACCTTACATTAGGATAAGTAGTCAATACAAAATTCCCAGAAGACCCCTTTAACGCAGGGGATCCTACCTATCAATAATACAGATTGTATAGAACGCTCCATTGGTAAAACTGATATGAATACAAATCCCATTAACAAACACAGGATCCTAATAATTCACGTGTGATACACTGATGTCATGTCATGTGCGGTGCCCCGCCATATGTTACATGCAAGAACATAGCAAATTCATACACAGCAGGCGGAGGACAGGATGGGTTACCACTTCCAGGTTCTGGGAGGTAGAAGCTGGGAAGATCTATCACATACCAGTGTTGGCAGGGCCCTGGGTAGGTTCATTTGTATATGGAAACATCAAGATGATCGATTGTTCTGTTTTTCAACTTACAACATCCTCCGATACACCCACATATCAACTGCAGGATGGGGAGCTGAACCCTGCGCCGTAATAACATGTTGCCTCATTCAGGGCCGGCTCCAGGTTTCAATAGGCCCCTGGGCAACAGAGACTCAGTGGGCCCCTTTGCCATGAACTCATGTGGTAGCATTAAAAATTCTAAAACTAAACAGTCCCATTCCCCAAAATATTCATTATTTTATCATCCTAAAGAGCCCTCTCAAGGGTTATTTTATATTGAGCCCCCACATAGGCTACCGGGGACTAAGATTGGGCCGTGTGGGTCCCTCCAGCAGCTCTGAGCCCTGGCACCCGCCCGGGTATGCCGGGTGCAGGGGCCATCCCTGGCCTCATTATGAATAAGGTGATGATGTATTGTATGGGGGTGGGGGGAGGAATTAAAATTTGTCAGAATTGTTGCAGAAATTACATTTTATCGAAAGATAAATGAAATCATCTAGAGGGGAAGGCGAGGGAAGCAACAAATGTAATAAAAAAGGAACCACTTAGGGTGATTGGGGGCAATAAAGCAACAACAGGTCATTACAGAAGAGTGCTACGCTGTCCAGTACTTTTGTACAGTGTAACGGCCTATGAAGCTACCACAGGGAGGGGCTCTGGTAAAGCCCTTCTGGCTTATTAGCATAATTATAAAAGTTGATTTTAGAAGGAAAGAGGCCATGGATGACAAATATAAGAAGATAACCGCAGTCACGGTGCCTGGATCTATGAGTAATGCCCCTGGTTTATCAGGATGGATACTTATGGTGGATTGATTGATTATGAAGCAGATGATACAGTAGTTTCCCCTGTAAATGACATGTCATACTCCTATATAAGAAAGACTAATGTGGACAACCACTGAGGATGCTCTTACAGGGAGGGAGTGCTATACACCACATGCTACTGTCTCATAAATAAGTGATGTAACAACATATTGACTATACACATATAACACATATAACACATGCTGCTCTCACAACAGACGTGTAGCGATTACTCACCTCTAAATACTTTATAGTCTGGGGGTCCGCTCACACTGCTCAGGAATAGGCTGTAGCATTCTTATAAAACAAAAAGTCCAGAAGATCCAGTCTCTAGCGAAGAGGAGGAACAAAAACCTACAAAAATAACAATACAACAAATTTCAGTTCCAAGAGCGGCCATAAAATGATTGAGGCTACAGCCGAGTAACTTAAAATTCAAGAGAGTTGCTGGACTGATCCAACAGAGAGAGAAAAGTTAAAGGTGATCAGTATCTGATCTGTCTGTATCTCAGAAACATAAGACTGATGTGGTCTGAAAGATGAGATTCTTATCTCTAATATGACACCAGCAGCAGATGGAGGCATCTGAAGTGACTATTACTAAACTTGGCTCATCTCAGGCAAAATATGACACTTCTCTGCTCACTGTCACATGACTTTGGAGGAGATTTTGGATAGGGGAGGCAACGGTTGAGATTTCACCTAAAAAAGCGAATTCTATAAAGTACATTTCAACCCCGACCTGAGGGATTGATAAGTTTAGTGTTGGTAAAATATGGTGACAGGTTCCCTTTAAAAATTTAGGATTGGTGCTATATTAACGTTTCAGTCCCCTATGTTGTACAGACTTGTTCAGGTTCTTCACCCTCAAGTCATCAAGACTGTAAAAAATTGCAAGAAATCGGGGCAGAGGCACCAGCCAAATAATAAGTGCCAAGAGAAAGTAGTAAACCTGACAAACATCAGTTCCCATCAGTTTCATACAGGTCCATTAAGTTTCTGAACTGATGGGTGGGGTGCAATGGACTTGCCACAAAAACACCTGTCCATGTAGGTCACCGAATGTCTGTGTACATGAGGCATCCGCTACCAATGACCTGCGTTATGTAGCAGATTTTCTGTTTGCAGACTATTTCTCTCTGTAATTCTTAGTAGTGTCAGAGCCATTGGCTGGAGACTAATCTGCTGTGATGTCCCCTATACATTAAGAAGGAACTAATTTTCTCCATTTCACACACAGAAGCAGCAGCATGGAGGACACTATAGAGCAGTGGTGGCGAACCTATGGCACGGGTGCCAGAGGTGGCACTCAGAGCCCACTATATGGGCACCCAGGCCATCACCCCAGGGCAGGGTTCACCAGACAGGACTCAACTTCTCTTGCAGTCCCAGGCAGCCCAGGACCCTAAAAGGAAACTACAATGATAATCCAAACTACTTCTCCTTCTTTCTATCGTATTGGTGTCCTCAGGTGCCTGTACAATTTAAACCTGTGACACAGCAGGGAGTAATAAGTTACTGCTTAAATTGTCGCATTGGCACTTTGCAAAAAAAATGTGGGTTTTGGTTGTAGTTTGGGCACTCAGTGTAAAAAAGGTTTGCCATCACTGCTATAGAGCAATACTGAAGGCCTCTTCCACACTGGCATTGTGGGGACATATATCCAGCCAATGTCACCTGTACAGTAAGAACACACGTGTCACCGTATTGTATGTGCAGCCAGGCACATACAATGTGCAGCCAAAAGGGGGTGAGAAAGCGCTCACCACTTCTCTCTCCAGTGCGCGGCTGTATACTTGCCCCGGCTATGGCCACACGAGTATACGGCAGTGTGAAAGCAGCCCAACTTTGGTGAAGTTAGACAACTGCACAATTCATCTGTCTCTGGTTTTCCTAATAATTTAGGCAAAGTGTCAAAAATACATTGGGGGAGAATCATTATGCCTCCTGCACTAGTTTTCTGGCATAGAAGGCACGATGGGAAGAGGGACGGGCAGAGGTGTGAACGCCCGTTCCGCCAGATTATAGTCTCCGCAGCAGAGACTATAGCAAAAAAAAAAAAAAAACTCCACCAGTTCAGACTTGGTCTACATTTTGCATCCAAGAGGCTGGAAGGTCTCAGTGTACATTGGCGCCGGAGCGCCAGAAGTGGTTGGCGGCATTCAAAATACGACTCTTAATTAATTCCCCCATTGTCTATTTTAATATGTCCAATGAGGAACATTTTTTGGCAGATAAACATTTCAACCTTTTCACCTTTCTTGATCTCCACCTCCCCAAACATCTTCTGTCTGGAGACTGTAGGGTCCTATAAATGAACAGTTGTATCCATAATATTTGATTACACAATTTTCAGCTTTTGTATCTGGTTTCCTGGTGGTCCATACCTCCTGGTTCCACCTAAAAACACATATCCTCCACCTGCAATTGGCTTAATAAGTGTCATTTCCCGAAGGTTCAAGAGCAATGAGACAAACACTCAGAACTGGAATCCAAAATCTGAATATTTCTTCAGAAAAACAAGACAACTCCATGATACAAGACAAGAGACACATTGTTCATTCTGGGGAAGGCAAACACTTTGATCTCCTACACCTGGTAGTAAATGTGAAGCAAATAAAAGAGAATCAATACTCCAGACGTTAAACAAAGTATATATGTTTATTCTTCTCTGAAGAAAACTGTGACAAAACAATGAAATGGCTTTTCTTTTTAACTGTGGAGAAATAAAAAAAGAACAAAAGAAGGGAAATACAACGGCACTAAAGAGGGGTCATCGGTAAGTACAATTCTCCAGGACAGTAGTATGAATCGGAAATCTCCCTAACCCCCCAGCAACAAAAAAAAAAATAAAAAAAATTTCCCAGCAAACACCAAAAGAAGAAACCAGCAAGAAGGTAAATGTCAAAGAAAGCAGCAGCGGAAGAAATCTACATGAGGAGCAGAGGCAAGCAATGTATCGGAAGAGCCCAAAAGATGAAAACAGCTATTTTGCCATAATTGGGTTATTTCCTATTTCCAGCCCAGTCCAGCGTCTATAACTTTCCATTGATGAGTTGCTACGCCCCTTATTGGAGAAGAGAAGCATTACATGGCATCTATGATTGCATTGAGACCACCAGAGAAGAAGACTGTTGCATAGAGGAGGGTTGAAGACCCATCTACATCTACAAGGACCACGCTTTAAGGTCTGTTTCCTGAAACCACACTATAAAGGCTCCGATGAGCACAGGATATCTCCCTGCACAGTGACATGACCTGGTGGCCAAAATAGAAGACATGTTCTATCTTTTGCCGGATTGCAACTGCTCAGCTTTCTATAGAGAGGGGTGTGATACGCCCGGATGAGCACACAGTCATGCACATGAAAATTTAGTGATGGCTTGCAATAACTTTTAGGATATAGTAGACCCCAATCCACTATGGATCCTGCATCTAGATGATGACTTTTTGCAGCCTTGATCAGTGGGGGGATAAAACATAACAATGAGAGAAGATAGAAATGAAATAACGAAATAAGCCACAACAGGTCTGTGCACTTCAAACTAAAACTTATGGTAGAGGAATGTACAATTGCCACCAGAGTACAGCACTGTCTATCATTTATAGTGTTCTATAGTGAAACACATTGGAACGTGGGGTAGATTATAGCCCATGATATTAGATCTGGTAAAAAGCGCACAGGGCAATTCGTTGGACCAAACTCGTGGGCAAAAGACTCAAAACAAATTAGAGAAATAAGATAAAGGCAAAAAACAAAACCAAACCTAACTTTAAAAAGTAAAGGAGCGTGTGCTGTTCTTACACATGCATGAAAGTCACACTATATCAAGAAAATTTGACTTTGTTTTTATAACCTGAATATATCCAGAAACCACAAGATCAACTTCATAAGGTGTTTTCCATCTTATTTATATGGTCAATGACCTATTCATAGGATAGATCATCAATATCAGATTTGTAAGCCGACATGATAATTCCTCAATATGCTGTAAAATCCCATTTAAGGGGTTGTACCAAGTTATCCATTGCTGAGACCCCCAGCAATCTGGAGAACGAGGGTCCCGCTCTCACTAATGCAGGTCAATTATTGCTGTGCCTCCTAGGTGTAGAAAGTAAACTTTTGTTATGCAAAGTTTCTGCTCTGTCCCGGCGCCGGGCTGCGATCAGAATCCAATTAACTTATAGTTCTGAATTCCTGCATAGACATAAGCGTGAAAAGCATCAGCGCTATAAACATCTACTAAAAATTATCACTACAGAATGCTGGACCTAAAAAGGTCAATGTTCAGATATAGATAGAAACAGGTTAATGGAGGAGAAAAAAAAAATATCAAATTTTCTCATGCAGTCTAGAAATTATAAGTCAATGGCCGTATAATAATGAAGTTCATCTTTTGTTTTATTCATTTTATATAAATTACCTAGGCCATTTCTAACGCAGATCGGCTGTAACGACACAAGAGTAAAATCTGCATGAATGTTGGCCGCAACTATCTGCTAAATTATTCATTTTCGCAAAGGCACTTTAATTGTGTTAAATTTTTCGAATTCAGTGGGAATTAAACCCTTGTCTAACTAAACACTGACTTGGTTATAGTTTCTTCCCACCAAAGTTTATGCCATTTACACAGGACAGGAGATACAAAGTCTAATACCAGCAGTCACAGCCCAAAAATGAGAACAGAGGAACTGAAACCACCTGTGTATATAGAACAGTAGTGCGGATGATGGGAGTGTTGTACTTTGCCATTTCCATCCGCCCCATACATGGAGCGTTGGTCAGGCATGCACACTACTGCTTCATTGGGGATGACACCCCGAGACATAGGGCCAAGAATAAGTATTACACTTAGCACATCAAAAAGCAGAATAGAACTTCTGACACCTCCACGTGATATTATTGTAGTGAAGCAAATTATGAAATATTCTACAATTATATCCAGGGTGATGACTTGCATTAAAAAAAAACCACACACATCACAAATCTCCCCCCACATCTAAAGTGCGAAAAACTAATCACATGCCAAAAAAAAATCTAAAATGTACTTATGGAGAACAAGCAAAAAAAAAATCATTGCTGAACCCACAACAGACCTAGAAGCTGTGCAGCTCTTAAAGTAAAAAGCTTTATACATAACAGGTGAGACACCATATATTAAGCAGGTGCAAGTCTATTTTTTTTTTTGTCACGCCGATTTACAGAGCCATCGATTCCCTGCAAAGCAGTAAAGATAGAAAAGATTGCAGCAAAATATAGATCATCACCTAAAAAAAAAAAAAAAAAAAAAAACTTTCACTATTTGGGTGATAGATTGTATTGTACAGTATATAGATGGGATGTAGGGGGAGCAATATTGTAAACCTAAAGCTGCAGATATAAACCAATTGATGCGCGGTAGCTTTAGGCAAAAAAAAAGAAACTAAAGCAAAAAACTAAAAGGTTTGGTCACTGGAAGCTTTTTACATCTCAATCAGAAAAAAAAAATCTAGACATCAATAAGAGAAAAGTGATGCGACTGGTTTACTAGCACACGGCTATGATATACGTAGGTAGAAAAGAAATCTAGTGGTCACTGTGTTGTCTGCAATCTCCGGCCTCCTTCTCCCGCACAAAATAAGGAGTACTAAACACAAGAAAAAAAAAAAAGGAGGGGAACAAAAAATAAGTCAGTAAAAATGTATTAAAATCTTCTGAATTGTACAAGTTATGTGCTGCCCACGTGGTGTATGTACAGTCGGTCCTCAGGCTGCAGTGTGGCTACTTTGGCACCGCATGCAGATCTTCTACTCAGCTCGGGGTAGAGCTCGCCCCGCGCTCCTCCACACCGCTCGGTGGTCTTCACCAGAGAGGATCTCCATGCATTTCACAGTAAACTGGACACTGCACAACACCGCCATCTTCTCAGTTTTTGTGTTCAATTCTAAGAAAAAACAAAACATTTTTCATTAATAGTAAGAAAATACTGAGCGGACAAATACCAGGTGTGTGTAACACAGAACAAATGAGGGATTAGGTCAGGTTCACATCTGGATAGGAGGATGTTGAGAGCACTTCTTCCTTCTAACATTAACTTTTATAATTATGCTTATAAGGGGGCATTATCTGGGCCACTATGTGCTGCAGAGTCACAGGCTGTTACACTGTACAGTAGGACTTCCCCCTTCCCACTGTGTGGTGAAACTTCATCTGATGAGATTACATCAAGCAAAGGGAGGAAGCAGGAGATAGTGTAACAGCCTGTGAAGAGTCAGCACGGAGGGGCTCTGGTAACACTCCCAGGAGTCCTTCTGAGACCCATTATCAGGGCGGCTTCTGCAAGACTGAAATGTGGATTTTGCTCATGTTGTCCATGTAAAGAATCAGAGGTGCCAATTTAAGAAATAGCTGTCTTTCCATGGAATTTCAATGGGACTAATCTTCAGATACTAATTTCTGTGCCTCCCTCTTTTTTTCCCGGTCCTTTCTTTGAGGCTGCACTTACAGGATGTGGACTGAACTTGATTTTAATGCAGATTTTAGGAAGGATTCTGGAACCTGATTCCCTGATGTACCTTCACATCACAGCCACCAATAATTACCTGCATCGCTGGATGATTAGAAACCTCTGGCGACTCTTCCTTGGACCAGCCCTACGTTCCTACAATACTCTGTGACCCAGCAACGTTCACCAGAATAAGATTCATCAATTTTTCACATTTCAAATTCCCATAAAAGCTCAGAAAGAAGCCAAAGTACTGCAAAATATACTCAAGGATGGTTGTTTTACCAGCGTCTCACATAAAATGCTACAAAATAATTACTAGTAGCAAGAGAGTAGCAAGGAACATAGTAAAATCAAGTTCCCTGCAGCTACAAGAAAAGTCAAGATGTACAAGTTACACCCTGAGCTGCGAAATTACCAGGAATCTCTCACCATAGCTCATTACATAGTAAACATCTGTAACAAGGACATGAAGGACTCGATTAGGCTGAGGAAACGGGATCCATAAACTGCTCTAATATACAAATCCCATCCACTTGCTGTAAATCCCAATCCCCAAATGTGTTATTGTTGTAGATTCAGGGTGAGGAATTCATTCTTTTGCATTGCAAAGACAATGCAAGTAGTCCATGGGTTACATACAAGATAGGTTCCATAGGTTTGTTCTTAAGTTGAATGTGTATGCAAGTAGAAACTGTATATTTTACTATTGTAGTTCCAGACAAAAACATTTTTTTGCCCCAGTGACAATTGGGGATTGTAATGGGACCAAGGATTATCTATAAAGCTTCATTACAGACACATTACAGCTGATCATTGCAGCCTGGGGCTATAAGAGAGCTTCACCAGAGGTCACAGTGGGCAGAGAGATCTGTCTGTAAGTCGGGTGTCCTTAAGTAGGGGACCACCTGTATTTATATTTAATATTTGCAACAGGAAAAAAAAAAAAAAAAAAGAGGCTACAGTATAATATCTACACAGAACTGAGACATGACTGGGCAAATGGAGCCCAAAGGGAGATACTCTGGTTGTAATATCTGGACAGCACATGGTTCTACTAAACCAAATCCATTCCTAGAGCAAATGAAGAACCATAGGGAGCATGGGTTTTGCTGTAATAGAAACCGTTCACCAAACATTAGTCTGTATTATAATAGTCACAAACTGGCTTAAGGCAACAAACAGAGGGTCAAGGAACTCACTACACAGTAACGTACTAGGGAGCCTGGGCGAGCAATAACATGGAGGGACGCGAGGACACCTTGTGGACCAACATGTAACTGCACCACCCCCTCACTGACACAATGGATGTTCTGATTCTTATTTCTGCAGTCATCAGAAAATACACAACGAAATACCACGAGGAAACTGTGCATTTACACAGCATAAAATACAATAATCCAGAGATGACCTTACAGATAATGGCACAACTGTAACATTTACTGATATTTGCTACCTTCAGTACAAGCAATTGACCCTAAATTCTACTACTGTAACAGTAACATCTATCCTAACGTGATAAAATGCTCAATAATCAATTACAGATCTTTACGCAAACACAGTGAAGGTGTATTTTTGTAGTTTGTGTTATAGCCAAAAATCCTTTATAGGGTTTTCGAGGAATTCTAGCGATTGGTGCCCAAATTGTGGCAGTTCTCCAACTTCTCCAGCTCACAGGACAATCCCTTGAAGCTAAAGAGGTTGCCGACCAGGGAAGTCAAACTTCCCGCTATCAGACATTTATCCCCTATCCTGTCTATAATGGAATACATTTCCATTATAGAAAAACCTTTTTAGATCTTATTGATTTATGGTACTGAATTACTCTGCCTCGAATATTGAGCTCCCACTTCTTCTGATCTTCATCAAATACACTGAGCCAGAAGTGTGGAATTTAAATATTTTTTTCTCCAGCACTACAGTGAAATCAGTCTTCTTTATTGTACCTTTATTAAAATATTCCGCTTAGAACAGGGTACAGTCATCTGGCGTGTTTCGGGTGCCACTAGTGTTGCCTGAAATGCATCAGATGAATGTAGCCTGTCCTAAGCACAACGTTTTAATGGATGTACAATACAGAAGCATGATCTTACCAGACAGCTGGAGACAACATTTACACCACTGCGTGGTCACCGGGTCAGAACCTGGGCGTAGCACACTGTCGGGTGTAGAAGGTAGGGGGTGTGAGCGCTCCTTATCCATGCCCAGTGAAAGATGATCGGGTGAAAATCTGCCAGAATAAAGGACAAAACCAGTCCTGTACTCTGCGATGCGGCCGCCCTGTAGAATTGTGGTTCAGTCGGAAATACGGTCAATCTATTGATGATACATGAAAAATATGGGGTTATGTACTAACCCTGAAAAAAACGTTGCAGTATGGCAAGTAGCCAACCAGAAAATACAGGTGTGCTCGGGTAGCCTTTGTGAAAGTGGTTAGCATTACAGCCTTGCAGCGCCGGGGACCTGAGTTCAAGTCCCAGCGTCCACATCTGCAAAGAGTTTGTATGTTCTCTCCGTGTTTGGTTGGGTTTCCTCTGGGTCCTCAGGTTTCCTCCCACATTCCAAAACATACTGAAGGCTCATTAGATTGTGAGCCCCATTGGGGACAGGGACCGATTTGGGAAGCTCTGTGCAGCGCTGCGTAATCTGTGTATATGTAAATTATATAAATAAGGGAATTATTATAACATTGGGTCTTCTGTTGCCCAAATAGCTCTTTCTCCGGGAAAGCAATGGAGGCCACTGCAGTTATGTGTCCGAGTGACACTGGAAGAACATGAGGAGGGGTGAGCAGTTACAGTTTCTCTTATCCTTTTGGATAGCCAGAAATGTGGTGGGGGGGTGGGGGAAAGGGACACAACGTGCTTCACCCGATCCATGGCTTCCACAAACCAGGGAACATCAATTGTACTGACAACGGAAGTGATATCCCATGACCCCCAAGTGCCAATGACCGGTAGTACCAGGGAATGGACATAGGAAAAGGAAGAGGGCGAGATTCCCTTTCTTTTGCATCCACAGGAAGCCTGGGAAACTGAACACTAATCCAATAATCTGGGCTGCTGGTGAGTCATTAGAACTGCGTCTCGGAACTGAGAAGTAGCAGATTTTATGGCAACCCACAGTACAAAACTACCAAACCAAAAGGACCGTGAGCATGCACCCGATCAGTACACTGGAGATATTCTTCCCTTGTATAATACGACATAGAACTAGTAGCTGTAAGCAAGTACATCCCATTGCATTTCTAGAGCATAATACAACTGTGAGCCATAGACTTCTTTAAACCCTTTTTGCACCTTTTTTATTCCACTTACATCATCCACAGGCCATAACTATTTTATTTAATCATTCAATGAACTACAATGAACTTTATTTTCTGCAGGACAAAATGTACCTTGTACTGGGAAGCTGGAAAAAATGTAGTTTTTAGCGATCCCATGTTTAGAGCATGACCATTTGGTCACTAGAAATTAGTTACTACCCTTTAATCCAGAAATTGACATAAAAGTTTAATATAAATCTATTCCAGCCGGTACATAGATCGTAGGAGATATCCTTAGTTTAGTAAAATGGGAAACATTTCAGTGGAGATCACTGCCTGGACTGACACTGGGGGAGACTTATCACATACTTATACCGATTCTTTGGACCCTTGATCAGGTGGTTTGAAAGACTTGCCAGGATCTTACATGAAATACAAATTTGGGAATAAATTTTACCAAACAAACAATTACAAGGAAAAAGATTAACTGTGTGGAAATAACTTAACCCACATACGGTAAAAACAGAAATACAAATAATAACTTTTGCTCACATCATTACTTACATGTCAGTCTTCCATTTTTGAAAGTCTCCGTTTAACGTGTCTTGGAGGTTCCCAGGTGTCGCTGTCATCCGTGTCGATTTCTTCCTCCTCATCCTGGTCGTCCAATAGATCATCTTCATCTTCGATTTCAAATGGATCCAGGCCTGCGTCCTCTCTTTGCAGCCGTTCTGAAAACCATTCCCTCACCTGCTCGTAACCCATCCGAGATTTGGAAACCAATTCATCCAAGTCTTCCTCATTAAGAAATTTGTGCATTAAGTAGTAGTCTTTAAGTACCGCTTTTCCAGTCTTCTGTTTTACTGGAGCTGGTACCCATTCCCAGCTATTGGCTTTACGAGATCCTTTAGGGCGACCTCTAGGTCTCCCTCTTCCTCTACCCCTGGGCCGGCCTCGCCCTCTCTTCCGTACAAAGCCCTGTCCATTGACAGCGTTTGGGGAGAGACTGCCGTTCACTTGATATTGGTAGTACCACTTCAGATTATTGTTTTTAGCTCCATATCTGGTGTCTCCAAACCAGCCAACAATTTCACTTCTGGTTAGACCAGTCTCCTGCGATAGTTTATCATAGTCCAATGCATTAGGCCACTGGTTACGAACAAAGAAATTTTTGAGCACATTTAGTTGCTCGGGGGTCTTTTTCCCTGGCTTACTATTTAGAGCAGCTCCAGCTTTCACATACGCATTCTCAGGGTCCATCTCTTCCTTAATTTTTTCCTCCTCAAAAGCGATAGGTTCTTCCTTGACGCCACTGGATCGCCTTCTTTCAGCAAACCAAGCATCAATTTCTCGCCTGGTTAGTTTGCTAAGGACCCTTAACCTGTTCAGTTCCTCGTCAGATGGGACAGTGCTTTTGAGATAGCTTTCCTCCAGAATTTGAAGCTGTTCCACAGTCTTTTCCTTGAATCTCTGTGGAGTGAAATCTGGGAAGGGGTTCCAGCTTTGTCGTCGCTGTGGCGTTACAATCACTGGAGGAGTTGGGGATTCGGTCATTTCATCGCTAGAATCAATAATTATGGTTCCACTAGGATCACTGGGGAAGTGGATGCCATGACTCCCCTTAGAGTTTCTTTGGTTGTATCTGGTGTCACTAAACCATTTTTTGATTTCACCTTTTGTCAATCCCGTGAACCTAATTAACCGATCAATTTCGCTATTACTTGGAAATGGGTTCTTTAAATAGCTAATTTTGAGTGCAGTCAATTGCTCTTTCGTTTTCTTTGAGCGCATCCCAAACAGATCTGTTATCATGGTGGGCTCCTGCTTGGGGAGCTGTGCACTTGGAATAGCAGCAACTTTTTTAGTTTCCGTCACTGCTTGGGTTTGTGGGAGTTGACTTGCGTGGAATTGGGCATTATTTGGGACACCAGCCACCGTCAATGCTATGGGTGTGGTCACAGGTATTGTGCCTGCTCCTCCGACTTGTGCGAGCACGAGGCTAGGCTGGCCCACTATTTGGCACGTCTGTAAAATGGAAGGCAAACCATTGGCAGCTGAAGAAATCTGAGCTGGGAAAACTGTTATTGTTTGTGGGACCGTGTGAACAGTGCCATTGAATTGCTTTCTTCGAGCCTCCTCTACTTCTTCGGGTGTCCAGCTAACACCGTGCTTTAGGCGTTGTGCAGAAAACCAGATTTTAATTTGCTCTTCTGTGCATTTTGTTTGTGAAGCGAGAAGAGTTATCTCTGAAACCGTCGGGTATGGAAACTTGTTGTAGTTACTGAGCAGAAGAGGGTTGCTGTCTAATGCGGTGTTGTATGTAGGAATGCTATTGATGGGGATTAGGACTTTGGAGAGGATATTTTGCTGGGCCTGTACGGTAGTAATCACCTGTGCGAGCCCCTGCTGAAGAACACTTGCAGGAGTTATAACAGTACTTTTTATTTCTGGGACACTAGTCACGATTGTAGCACTTGGCTTCACAGGCTCGGGGACAGGTGGAGTTGGCTTTGTCTCTTTATTTTCCGGCGGTTTCGGCTTAGGAGGCTCATTCTCCGTTGTCGCATCGTTTTCCTCCGTGCCGTCTTCGGAAGAATTTGGCTGTACATTGATTCTTTTCTTGTCTGACTTATCTTTCATTATTTTCATGATTGGAGTTTTACTAATTGATATTGCCGAGGAGTTGGACTCTGATTGTTCCTGGTTTTCTTCTTGAACAAAACTCCCATCGAACGTCAAATCGTTCACAGTCTGTTCAAATATCGACTGATTGTTGCGTTTCACCATAGTCAACTTAAAGTTTTCCTCCCCAGGATGATATTTCGAGTTGTGCTCAGAAAGTGAGTCATACCGTTTTGTGAGAAAATTACACTCTGCGCAAAAATAGGAAGAATTTAATACAACGTTAGGATGCTCTGAATCCACATGAAAGGTAAACATATTTAAGTCAGTCGTCTGGAAGGAACAGTATTTACATTCGTATCCACCTTCTACTACTTTACTTTGCTGATTGTCTGAATCGTTAGGTTCTGGTGCGTCGTCTTCACTTGATACGCTCTCGGGCACCGCACTCACGGGCACCGCGCTCTCCGGCACTGGTGGCTCTGCTGGAGCAGGCGGAGGTGGACGTTCCTCCTCGTCAGAATTTACTCCAAGGTCAGGATCTGGCTCGCTTGCAAGTACCATACATGGAGTTTTGGTTTTTCGCTTACTTGCCATAGCGCTAGAGAAAAATGATGTACGTCAAAATGTCTGGATGTTTCGAGCGGTGTCTTAAAGGTGACTTCTCTTGAGCATATGACGTGGTACTGTAGTACAGTGGTATCAAGTTAGGTTCATGATGAATGTCTGGAGAGAATAAGAAGAGTAAACAAAGAGTCACAAAATTAGTGACTGATACGAATAATGATATAATTATATATTATTCATGATATATTACAGAATGGCAAAAAAGTTTTACTTTATGCAATATTGATATGCAAGTCAAATACATTAGTATAACTTAGAGGCTAAATATATATAATAACATTAAGGCAGGTCAGAGACGCTTTTGTTGCACCACATTAGTGGTTTGGCCTAAGTATTAGGGTCCTGAACAGAGAACCTCTCATCTTTATTAACTTGAAAAAGTCTTATTCGGCGTAAAACTAATTCTCAACCGTGTGTGTATGAAGGGACCGCCTTCAAGGGTAGCAGGTTATCCGCTAACATATAGCAAGAATGCCCTCCCTTCAAATCCCAGATAAAATATTGAGTATATACAGTATCTTGCAGTATACACCCTCCTCTGTGTATATATACAATATCTGGCAGTATACACCACCTCTGTGTATATATACAATATCTGGCAGTATACACCTCCTGTGTATATATACAGTATCTGGCAGTTTGGCCGTGCAACACTCTCCTCTGTGTATATTACAGTATGTGGCAGTCATACACCCTCGCGGTATATATGACAGTATGTGCAGAACATACTGGTATAATCCTTGTCAAACCTCTTGTATATATACAGTATTGGCATATACACTCTGTGACAGTCAGTTTTAACTGGGTATAGTATACGTATGTGGCAGTATACACCCTACTCTGTATATATACCGTATGCTCAGTGGCGATCTGTAGAGCCCTCCATTGTATATATACAGCAGTGAAGTACTGCATACCCTCCCTGTATATATACAGATCTTGGCAGTTACACCTCCCTTGTATCAATATACACGTATCTGAGCAGTATACGCTCCTCTGTATATACTATAGTACTGGCAGTATACACACTCCTCTGTAGTCATATACGTATCTTGGCAGTATACACCTCACTCTGGTATATACAGTATGTGGCAGTAACCTACTCGTGTGTATATAGTCTTGGCATATCCCCCTGTGCTAATCAGTATGAGGCAACCTCCTCTGTGTATATCCAGTATGTGGGCAGTATACACCTCCTCTGTGTATATATACAGTATGTGGCTACACCTTGTATACATATCAAACACCTCACTGTTCTAGTGCTATTACTCCGTGATTATCATATGTGTTACCTGGATTAGTGTGGCAGTATACACCTCCTCTGCTATATATACAT
The DNA here is from genome assembly GCA_019512145.1 of Engystomops pustulosus. Classification (NCBI taxonomy): domain Eukaryota; kingdom Metazoa; phylum Chordata; class Amphibia; order Anura; family Leptodactylidae; genus Engystomops; species Engystomops pustulosus. The sequence goes on from WNYA01000890.1 coordinate 87,046, forward strand.
GTATCTGGCAGTAACACCTCCTCTGTGTAGGATATATACAGTTTGTGGCATTATTATCCCCCTCTGTGTATTACAGTAATGTGGCAGTATACACCTCCTCTAGTGTTATACAGTATCTGCAGTATACACCCTTCTCTAGTTATCGAGTCATAGTAATGTAAGGCTGGGAGGAACGCAAGTCCTCAAGTCCAACCTTCACAGAAGTTAAATAAATGTTTTATCCACTAACCTGGTCCATATTTTTCTCTCCAGAAAGTCATTTCCAGGCCTCCTTGAACATGTACATAGGTCTGGCCAATAACAAACTCATGCGGCAGAGAGTTCCACAGTCTCACTGCTCGACGCGAACATAAACCTTTGTCTATCGGTGACTGGTAAGAATCGCCTACTCCTCTAGGCCGTCTGAGTGATGCCCTCATTGTTCTGTCCAAGGCCTAGGTATAAAAAGATCTTTGCCATGAGATCCTTGTACTGTCCGTTCCAGGTATTGTACATTGTAATGAGGTCTCCCTCCGTCGTCTGTTTTTCTAAACGATATTAATCCCAAATTTTGTTAATACTGTAGTGTATTCTAGTCGCCCCATTCACCCTACATAATCCTTGGTTGCTCTCCTCTGGCACCCATTCCGCTCTACGATACTCCTTTTTATACAATGGTGCCCAAAACTGTACACAATATTGCCATGTGTGGTCTGACGCAGGATTTGTATAAGGGCAAAACTATGTCTGTATAATGAGATCTATTCCTCTTGATACATCCCATTATTTATTTGCTTTAGCAGCAGCCGCCTGGCTCTGTTCACTAAAATTAGTTTTGTACCATCAGCAATCGCCCAAGTTCCTTTCGTCATGCTCAGTTTACTAAGTAATTGCGTTTAGAACACTAATTACTGTTGTAGTTTCATGGCCCAAGTCCATAACTTTACAGAAATTTATCTACTTAAACCTCATCAACCATTCTCTGCCCATCCCCCTTCACAGCTCCACAAATCCCTTCTGTATACCTAAACTATCGACTCTCAGTATATTTATACTTTACACAGCTAGACATCCAAGAGCAATATTGAAACTTGACTGTGTAAACCCACGACAAGGTCATTAATAAAATATTTTAAAAAGAAGGTGTGCCACCAAACTGACCCTGTGGCACTCCACTGGTAACATAACCCAATCTGAGAAGTGTGCCATTAATGACCACCCCTCTGTTTTTCTATCACTAAGCCAATTTACTTACCCAAATACCACGATTTTCTTCCTATCCCAGCAGATTCTCATCTTTATATACCAACATTTTATCTGGCACGGTGGTCAATGCTCTTTGAAAGTCCAGATCGTATACAAATCACAGCGTCCCCCAGATCCAGTCCTTGAACTTAAACTCCTGTTAGAAAACCAATCAGATTAGTGCTGACAGGCAGCCGATCTCTCATAAATCCAGTGGCTGACGACTTGGGTTATAAGGTTGTCGCACAGTGAGATACCCAGATGCATCTCTCAATCACCCCGCAAATATTATTCCCACCACAGCATTAGCTCTCACGGGTCTGTAGTTCCCAGGCATCGCTATTGATCATTTTTGTATATATGGACCACATTGCTATGCTCATTCTGTGGAACATAACCAGTCCTCGTGATCTTCAAATATTAAAATAACGGTCTGTCTATCACCAGTACACATAATTCATGCAGAACCACGGGGGTGTATCCAATCTGCCCCGCGTGATTTATCTATCATTAGTGGTTGCGAGGCGGCGCCTTACTCTGCCTGGTTAAACTGTTTACATTAATAAAAGAATTAACATTATTTCGCTCATTGTGTCTTCCACCAGGGGATTTTTCCTGGGTAAAAACAGTTGAAAGGCGTACATCATAGATTGGCCCTTTCCTCATCTCCTTCCACCCGTGACCCCTCATGTTATTTCAAGGGACACCACACTCTCTGTTTTTAGTTTCTTATCATTTATATACTTGAAAAAATTTGGTATTATTTTGCTCTCCATGGCAATATTTCTCTCATCTCTATTTTGCGGCTTTATAATCTGCTTTTTACAGTCTTTATTTTTCTCTCTATAATCCTGTAATGCCTCAACCTACCTTCAACGTTTTAGCACCTTAACGCTTTATCTTTCTCGCTTTTGCTTTCCTTAGCAAGATAGTTTAGCCACTATCGCTTTTTTCTTGTTCCTTATGCTTTGTTCCCATAAGGTAGTGTTGCTCACAGGACTTTTTCAGAATATATGAGAAAAGTGCCTTTTTGGGGGGGGCTTTTGTCATTTGAGAGCCGTATCCCAGTCATGCCTTTAAGCTCTTCCCTTATTGATGAAAATTTGCCCTCCTAATTTAGAGTGTTGGGTTGCGCCTTCACCTAACTGCTTAGTTACAGCGTAATCTCAAAATCAATGATATTTATCACTATTTGCCTCAGTTCCCCCCACACCTTAGTTTTGATACCGCTATCAGGGTCTTGGGTACGGTAAGGTCCAGCGTGCCCCCCCTCTTGCGTTGGCTCGCAGACTAGTTGCGACAGGTATTCGTCTTTTGTTGTGACAATTTGTTGACTACAGTATCTGCATAAATACACCTCCTCTGTATATATACAGTATGTGGCAGTTACACTCCTCTGTATCATCAGTAGCTGGCAGTAATATACCCCGCCTCTGTATATATAACCGTAGCTGCAGTATACCCCCTCCTCTGTATATCTTTGACAGTACTGGCAGATACTACCGCTCCCTGTATATATACATATCTGGCAGTATATCCCTCCTGTGTATTATCAGTCTCGGTCAGTATATACCCTCCTTGTATATATAAGTATCTGTGCAGCATACTGTATATATAAGCACACAAGAGGTGTTACTGCCAGCTACTGTATATAACAGGAGGGTGAGGTGTATACTGCCACATACTCTTATCTATACACATATGAGGCGTGTATACTGCCAAGTACTGTATATATACACCGGAGGTGTTATCTGCACCATTATACTGTCATTATATACCCTAAGAGGAGTGATGTATACTGCAATCTGTAGATATCTACACCGAGAGGTGTATACAGCCAGTATACTGTATGCATAACATGCAGGGGTGAGTGTATACGCTGCCACAAATACTGTATACTATAACACATAGGAGGGTGTATACTGCCACATACTGTAATATATACACATGAGGTGTATACTGCCAGATACTGTATGTACACACAGAGGAGGTGTATACTGCTAGATCCTGTATATATACACATGAGGTGTATCTGGCATATACCCCCTCCTCTGTATATATGACGGTCATCTGGCAGTATACCCCTCCTCTTTATTAACAGTCCCTCTGGCGTATACACCTTCCTCTGTATATATAAGCATCTGGCAGTATCACCCTCCCTGTGTATATACAGTTCTGGCGATACACCTCCTCTGTATAGATACATATCTGGCAGTATACACCTCCTCTGTATGAGTACAGGTATCTGGCAGTATACACCCTCCTCTTTATATACAGTATCTGGCAGTATACACCCTCGCTCTGTATATATACAGTATCTTGCACACAATACACCCTCCTCTGTATATATACAGTATCTGGCAGTACACCCTCCTCGTATAATACAGTATTGGCAGTAACACCCTCCCTCTGATCTATAAGTATCTGGCAGTATACACCCTCCTCTGTATATCATCAGTCGATGGCAGTAACACCCTCCTAGTGTATATACAGTATCTGGGCATATACACCCTCCTCTGTATATCATACCGTATCACAGTATACACCTCCTCGGTGTATCATACAGTATCGGCAGTTATACACCTCCTACTGTGTATATACAGTTCTGGCAGTATACACCTCCTCTGTTATATACAGTAATGGGCAGTATACACCCTCCTTGTAATATACAGTATTGTCGTATTAGCAGCGCACACTCTGTTATATACAGGATCTGGCATAACACTCCTTGTATATACACATCACTTGGCAGTATACACCCTCCTCTGTATATAATACAGTATCTAGGCAGTATACACCCTCCTATGTGTAATATACTATCTGGCAGTATACACCCTCCTCTGTATATATACAGTTCTTCAGCAGTATCGACCCTCCTCTGTGTATATACAGTTCCTGCAGTATACACCCTCCTCTTGTATTACAGTATCTGGCATTATACCCTCCTCTGTGTATATCAGTATCTGGACCAGTATCACACCCCTCTCTGATGATATACAGTTCTGGTGCGAGTATACACCTCCTCGTGTATATCCATTATGTGTGGCAGTATACACCTCTCCCTCTGATATATCCAGTATGTGCAGTATACACCCATACTCTGTTATATACAGTATCTGGCAGTATACCCCTCCTCTGTGTATATACATATCTGGCAGTTACACCTCCCTCTGTATATATACCCGTATTGGGCAGTATACACCCTCCCTTATAATACGTATGTGGCAGTATCACCCTTCCTCTTATATTATACAGTATCTGGCAGTATACACCCTCCTCTGTATATATCCAGTATCTTGCAGTATACACCCTCCTCTTTATATATACGCTCTGGCAGTATACACATCCTCTGTATATATACAGTATCTGGCACGTATACACATCCTACTACGTATAATTAACCTTAATCTGGCACTATCACCCTCCGCTGTATATATACGTCATCTGGCAAAATACACCCTCCGACTGTATATAACGGTATCTGGCAAGTATACACCCTCCGTGTATATATACAGTCTCTGGCAGTAATACACCTCCTCTGTATATATACAGTATCTGGCAGTATACACCTCCCTCTGTAGATATACAGTACTGGCAGTATCACCCTCCCTGTAGATATACGTATGTGGCAGTATATACCCTCCTCTGTATATAATACAGTTAATCTGGCAGTAACACCCTCCGTCTGTATATATACATTCTGCAGTATACACCTCCGCTGTATATATACATTCTGGCAGTATCACCCTCCGCTGTTATATACAGTATCTGGGCAGTATACACCCTCCGCTGCATATATACGGTATCTGGCAGTATACACCCTTCCCTGGTGTATATACAGTATCTGGCAGTATACACCTCCCTGTGTATATATACAGATCTGCAGGTAACCTCCTCGTAGATCTACAGTACTGGCAGTATACACCCTCCGCGGTATATATCAGTATCGGCAGCTTACACCTCCTCTGTATATATACAGTATCTGGCAGATCCCTCCTCTGTATTATCAGTATGGGCGTATACACCCCTCTGTATATATACAGTATCTGGTCTGCAGTATACACCCTCCGCTGTATATATACAGTGATGTGGCAGTATCACTCCGCGTTAATACAGTATCTGGCAGTCATACTACCCTGCCGCTGTACATATACCGTATCTGGCAGTATACCACCTCTCGCGATATATAGTCAGTGCATCTGGCGTATTCACACCTCCTCTGTATATATACAGTAGGTGGCAGCTACACCTCCTCTGTATATATACAGTATCTGGCAGTATCCTCCCTCACACCTCATATTACATATGGTGGGCAGTATACACTCCTCCGCTGTATATATACAGTATCTGGCTAGCTATACCCTCCGCTGTATATAACAGTAACGGGCAGTATAAAAAAAAACAACCCTTCCGCTGTATATATACGGTATCTGGCAGTATACACCCTCCTCTGTGTCAATACAGTATCCCTGGCGTATACACTCCTGTTGTATATATACGATCTGGCAGGTCACCTCCTCTGTATATATACAGTATCTGGCAGTATACACCTCGCTGTATTTACAGTATCTGGCGTAACACCTCCTCTGTATATATACATCTCTGGCGTATACACCTCCTCCTGTATATATAGCAGTATCTGGCAGTATACCCCCTCCTCTGTATATATACCGTATGCTGGCAGTATACACCTCCTCTTATATATACAGTATGTGGCTTATACCCTCCGCTAGTATATATACAGTATTGGCAGTATACACCTCCTCTGTATATATACAGTAATCTGGCAGTATACACCTCCTCTGTATATATACAGTATGTGGCAGTATACACCTCTCTGTATATATACAGTATCTGGAGTATAGCCCCTCCGCTGCATATATACAGTATGTGCAGTCATCACCCTCCGCTGTATATGCCAGTATCTGGCAGTATACACCCGCCGCTGTAAAATACAGTATCTGGCAGATACCCCTCGCTGTATATATACGGTTCTGCTGCAGTATACACCCTCTCTGTGTATCAATTCAGTATCTGCAGTAGACACCTCCTGTGTATATATACAGTACTGGCAGAATACACCTCCTCTTATTCTACGTACGGCAGTATACACTCCGCTTATATATACAGTATCTGGCAGTATACACCGCCTCTTATTATCAGTATCTGCAGTATAACAGCCCCCCAACACCACCCCCCGGGAGGAGGACTGTCAAAAAATAAAAGAAACCGCCTCCCCTTGTCGTGGAAAAACAAAAAAAAAAAATATTACAGTATCGGCAGTATACACCCGCCTCTGACTATATACAGGTATGTGTGGAACGTATACACCTCCATCTGTATCTATACCGTAGGTGGCAGTTACACCCTCCGCTGTCATAGATACAGTATTGGCAGTATACAACCTCCGCGGTAATAATACAGGATCGGGCAGTTACACCCTCCTCTGTATATAACCGTATCTGCAGTATACACCTCCGCGGTATATAGACGGTATCTGGCATACACACCTCCTCTGTGTTATATACGTACTGGCAGTATAGCACCGGTCCTCTTGCTAATAGATCAAGTATGTGGCAGTATACACCCTCCTCTGATATATACAGTATTGTGGCAGTATACACCCTCCGTCTGATGGAAATATACAGTATGTTGCAGTTATACACCTCCTCTGTTATATATACAGTAGCTGGCAGTCATGCCCCTCCTCTGGGTATATACGTATAGTGGGCAGTATCCAGCCTCCTCCTGTATAATACAGTATGTGGCGTATACAGGCCCGCCTCTGGTGTATATACATATGTTGCAGGAATACCCCTCCTCTGTGTATATATACGTTCTCTGTCAGTATACACCTCCTCTGTGTATATACAGTATGTGGCAGTATACACCTCCTTCTGTATATATACAGTAGTGGACCCGTATAACACCCTCCGCTGTATATAATACGTATGTGGCAGTATACACCCTCCGCTGTATATATACAGTAGCCGCAGTTACAGTGTTGTATCAGTCTGTCTATAGGTGTTCGTCCAGGCCGGCTGTAAGTGTCTGCCAGTCTGGGCTCGGCCCGGGCCTGTCCCGGTCCACGGCGCTGCAGGCCGCGATCCAGCCCGGGTTGCGGGGAGGGGGTGACATGGCCGCCGTCCTCACGCTCATCCTACTCCATACCTTCTCCCCAGCCTGAGCTCAGCGCTCGACCACCTCCGACCGCCTCCTCCTGCATGGCGGCCATCTTACTCATGCGACGACACGTGGCGGCTCTGCTGCACGACTGCTGAGGAGCCCTCATCCTCCCGCCGCGATTAAAAAACAAAATATCGAAAAAATAATCAAATATCAGTTATTCGTGATTTTCTCCCGTGACTGAACTAGATAATGGCGGACGAGAAGAAAAAAAAAGGCGTTTATTGAGGGTAAAACAAGAAGGGCGCGGCCGGGCGAGAGGGTCGGATTTTTCTTTTTTTTTTTGGCTTTAATGTAGTTCTGGGGGGAATGTTTTCTGTGGTAATGCGCTGTAACGTGAGCGTCCCTCCCACCGTGTAACACAGGCCAAGTGTGAGGGGGAAATCACAAAAACCCCATACAAAACACTCTCCAAAAATCTCACATGCTGCACTGAAATTATCACCTCACGGCTGGGTATTCATTCAAAAGAAGGGGATAAAAATGTGTTAAAATAAATCTCAATTACGCTGATCATCATGTACCTGTGGGAAAAAAAATTCAGGCAACAGGAAGGTTAAATAAAAGGCTGCGTTCACACCTATCGTAATTCTGTCAAAAGGTATTCCCTACAAACACCATGGCGGAGACGGGCAGACTCCATTACGAGTCACTAGGGTTCTGTCCCGTTTCTCATTTGCTGGTTCAAAGACCCTAGATTATTGGTGGGTCCTCGCCACCGAGACCCCACGTCAGAGAATACCTCATAGAAGGTGACTACCACTTATCTTAGTATATGGGATTCTGGACAAGTTTCGCACTTTCGTGCAGTTTTGTATCAGCCGCTTCATGTCATTCCCTTTTATTAACTAGCGAGGACTAAAGACTGGACATGGGCCCTGGGCCTGTATGAATATTATGTCTCAAATCACTTCCTACAAAGGTACCAAATCACTTCTGGGGAATGGAGGATGCTTCGTTTCGTTCTGCTTTCAGATCTTGGGGTTTTTCGGACTCTTGATGTTCAAACGGTCCTGAATGCGAGCAGGAACATTGTACAGGATTGCTGGAGAAGGTCTCCATCTGCAAAAGTTTGGTGGGTGGTTTGGTTGGTCATTGACACCCTAGACGGGCTTGGGCCCCAGGCACCACCTACTTATATAAACACAGAGGCCTACCCACACAAGAAGTGAGCATTCGCCGACTCTCCGGATAAAAGAAAAAGATATGGCAGGTCCAAACACTGCCCCATGTTTGCGTTATTTGGGCGTTGTGTTTTTAGCGCAACCCAAATTCTCAGCCTAGTATATGGTGCCTAATCTTTTTAACGCCCGCACCCTATCCTGTAGGACTTGTAAATTTTGTGTTTCTGAACCCTCTGTGTGTGGGGCAGTCATTTGCTTAGTGGGATGCAAGAGCATGAGGCCCTGGTGATCCATCTTCGATCTGGCAGAAAGACCACTGTAGCGTCACAGGACCTCACCCCTTCTGTTCAGGACAGAGCAGAGATTGTACCGTCCGCTGGGAGAGACAGGAGTATTTGGGATGCCTGGTTTTTCCTGGCTAGAAAGGCAAGACCCTGTGATGGAATGCTCTCTACAACATTATTGAAGGAAGCGATCGTGATACAATATGTATCCAAAACGTCTCATTTTTATTACAAAGCTCGCCGTTCCTTTACAGGCTGTACCCTCTCTATCTCCTGTGACCTCTTACGATGCTCTCTAGATGCTGCTAATTGCGCTGAACCTCGACCCAGCTTCAAGGTCGCCATTAACACCTAGGAGCCTGGAGCCACTAGGCTCATTTGCATACAATCCTTCATCCTGGTGGTAGATGCCCTTTAGACAACATTCGAACCCATCTTGTATCTACCGGGGACCTCGTCTTCACTTCTGGATGTAAGATGCGACTAATTCCTATAGATGTGAAACATCGCACCCCTGGGGGCAGTGGACCTGTCTTATCACGTGGAGGAAGCCCTGTGATTGGCTACATGGCTTTCTCGCACGAAAAAGGCTAAGCATTTGTCGTATCAGAACTTGGCCCCCGTAAGAGGACATTGGAATCAAAGTCATAGCGGGTTATAGAGGTAGGCCAGTCATGACCTGTCAAAAGTTAGGAGGCAAGCACATCTTTATCCGAATAACAAATGGGTTGGTACTTCCTGTAGCCGTAGTCTGGATAGTCACAGATCAAAGCTCTGCCGTAATGCAGGCTCAACTATAAAGTAATAGTTCTATAGAAATAACAGTGAGGTAGAATCCTTATACTTAAGGATTTACTCTATTGTTTTAAAATCTCAGAGGAGACTTCTTGATCTGTGGGACTTAGCGGATAATTTTTACCAATAATAGACATCATGTGCCTCTAATGAATTTAATTATTTGATTATCAGCTAATATACTGGACTAGAGCAGCTGCATGTTTCATTGATTACCCCTCTATTGTTGAGTTGAACTAATACTTAGTGGCTTAGGTATCAGTTTGATCACCCTAGTATGTGATAGGACCCCCTGGCTTCCTGCTGGTATTTGATGCGCCAAGGTATAGATGGTCCCCCCTAGTATTGATAGGACCCCCTGGCTCCTCTGGTGTGATGCGCAAGGTATAGGATGGGTCCCTCCCAGTAGTGAATAGTACACCCTGGCCTCCTGCGGTGTTGATGCAGCCAAGGTAAGAGGATGTCCTCCCTATTAGTATAGGACCCCCTGGCTCCTGACTTGTGTGATAGCGCCAAGGTTATAGGATGTCACCCCTCGTAGTGATAGGACACCCTGGCTCCTGCTGGTGGGCATGCGCCAAGGTAAGGATGGTCACCCCTATTAGTGATAGGACACCCTCCGCACCTGCTGGTGAGATGCGCATAGTAGGTCTACAAGTAGTGATAGGACACCCTGGCTTCCTGCTGGTGGGATTCGCCATATGGTCACCCCTAGTAGTGAATAGGACACCCTGGCTCCTGCTGGTGTATGCGCCTAGTATGGTCACCCTAGTAGTGATAGGACATCCCCTGCTCTTGCTGGTGTGATGCGCCAAGTTATAGGAATGTCCACCCTAGTAGGATAGGCCACACCCTGCTCCTGCTGGTGTGATGCGCCAGGGATATAGGACACACTGCCGGGTCCTTTCTGCTTCGGGGACTGTGGGCTCTCGGAGGAGTAGTGGAATTTTAGGTCGTCCGGTAGAGACGTGGTGATGAGGGGGGACCCTTCTTTTTTGTAGCTATACTGTTAATTTGGGGTCATGCATAGGAATCACCCCTAATAAAGTATAGATTCCAGCACACGTGTATATTGTGTAATATAGATATAATTTTTTTAAAATGCATAGGCAAACTTTAGGTGATGATTTGGTCGAACATCATCTTCCTAAACGCCGTTTGAAAGGTGCATTACCGCTTATGTAACTTTAGTGGGTGTAGGAGACCGCGTGTGGAGGATCCCTTCTATCGAGTGTGCCTTGGAAAAAGGGGGGGGGAAAATCCTACTGTGTTCTGGGTCACCCCTAGGATAGGAAGACCCCCTGTCCCTGCTGGTACGATGCGCCATGGCATAGTACATCCCCCCTAGTGTAAATAGGGGAACGGCCCCCCCCCCGCCCCCACTGGGATGCTTCATGTCAGGGGGAACACGTGTAGGAAACTCATGCTCAGTGATACAGACATCTTGTAGGTCTGTACTCCTCCCGCACAGGCTTCCAGTTGCAGATATCGCATTTAGACACAGAAGGGTTTCCCAGGCATGTCTACCACCAGAGCAATTTTCCTGACTGTGAAGTCGGCCCCATCCACACGACCGTAGGAGGACATACTACATATTTGGCCCCAGAGACCGCAATGTCCTCACGTATACAGCGCCCGCAAACCGCTCCCCTACACTGGAAAATGCCATTTCTATCTTTCCCCATGTTATGCCCGTGTGCTATTGATTGCTATGGGGACGGGTCCTCCTCCTCTCCATCACGGCTGCTGTATGCCCGCCCGTAGCCTGTTTGGGCATACCTCAGTGTGAATTTATCCGAAGTGTAAAGATCCACAGGCCCAGCTGTCACACCCCCTGGGGTAATTTGCTGCAGGATCCACACACCCTTGCCCCCTCCATTCAGAAACGTATATCACCCATGTCATCCACTTTCTGTCCCAGGTCCACGTTTTCCTCCTCTTTCTCCCTTACTCTTCATCCCAGTTATTCAACCCACTCCTTTTCTCCTCCATTTTTGCGTTCTCCCCCCCGCTCCTCTTTTTCCCCATGCCCCCCCCTCCCGCTAGTGTAGTCCGCCCCGTTTTTTCCTTTCTTTCTTTTTCCCGCCTCCCGCCCCTCACTCTGGAAGAGAAGGAAAAACAACAGCGAAAGATCTTCTATATACATAGAGAACCAGACCGAGAGCCCGTAACAGTGAGGGTGCAGCCATGATGTCCAAGAAAGTTTTTGGAAAGGTTTTGCACTTAACCAGTAAAGTCACATATAGCAAACCAGATCCCATGATTATGAACTAGGCATTGGTGCTAAGGAGGAACCTTTGGTGCTTTACACAGTGTATTCACGTCTGTTTTTGCCCCCCAATGGCTGATATACAGGAAGCAGTAAATTGATTCCCGCGTATGATGGCTAGAGGTTTCCAGCTTATTTCAGCCCAAGATATGTAATTTTCCACAATGTAGCAGAGCTGAGAACAAAGCACAGCAACAGCAACATGGTCAGTGGGTTCTTCTTCTTGTGTCTCTTTGGTTATATCTCCTGATATTTTTGCTGGGGCAGTACAGGGAGAACCCCGGCAGAAAGTTTTCCAGAGGAATACAGATACAATGTTGTTATTGGTGCAAACCCAATCACATTGTATAAACCCAAATTGGTTAAAATAACCAAAACAAAAACGCTTTATACATGGGTCATCATAAAAAGACATCAACCTTTAAAACATGAAGCTCTCTCTCTGCGCTGTCTCTCACGTATGTACAGGTAATATTATAATAACCATATCTTGAGGCAATGTACGTTCAGGCAAAACAATCTTCCAACTCTAAATTTGCAACCTCGCGCTCCATTTTTTCCTAAAATGAAAAAGAAAATTGGTAAAAAGATTAGTACTTCAAATTTTTGTATCTTTATGGTAACCTTTTTTACTCTAACCACTCTTTAGACAATTTCCCCCTTCTCCTCGTTCCTCTGCCTCTCGCCCCCCCCCCCCCCCCCTCCTCTCTTCCTTTTCGAACCCTCCTCTCCCTCCCTCCCTCCCCCTCTGCCTTCTACCAACTCCGTTTTTTCTCCCCTTCTTTTATCGCGCATTCCCCCTTTTTTTTTCCCCTTCTCCTTTTTTTTTTGCGGCCCCTCCTCGCTTCTTTTTTCGCTATCCCCCACACCATAAGTGTGAGGCTTTCACATTAATAAACTTACAGTTTAGTGGTTGCATGGGACGGGTTCTATAGTTCCTAAAACACGCTATTATGTTATCCTCCAGCTCCCCTCTCCTTTCCACCCCATTCATTTAATGGTTCAGTGAGCTTTACAGAACTGGACACAAGCCGTTAAAAAAAAAAAGGTGGGAACTTGATTTTGGATCCCTGTATTTATTGGTTCAGTTGATCACAAACCCACGCCACCCAAATGATCTGAAATAGGAATCCTTCGCTTGACACCAGCAGCGTGTTACTAGTTGGCTACAGAACATAAGATAGTTGCTTCTGATGACATTCCCTCTGCAGCTACGGGTGGACAGCTCCATTTAGGAACTACACAGTCTTTGGCCCTTTTACCTGTATTAGTTGTGCTTTGTCCGTATCCCTTGCTGTGTCTGTAATACTGTGCTTCAGCAATAGGGGGCCCCCCGTCTAACTTTCCAGTTGCAATCATATATAAACCCTTGCTTTTACTACATTTTATTTAAGAGTGCCTAGGAAAGCGCAAAAAAGAGAAAAATGAAATTCAATGATCAATCTCACAGGGTAGAAACTGCATACTACCAATTGCACATATAGTTCCTTTAAGGGTATCCGCTCACAAAAGTGCCTGACACGTAGCGCAACTTTTTCCAGTACCTCCCACCTATTTACTATGGGTGATCCTACCTTGTAGTAGTCAATCGAGCCTATCGCACACCCATCTGCGTCAATGGCGATATGATTAGGGATTTACACTCTGTATGTATGCCACAGATGCAACTCGCTTGAAGATATAGTAAAATCCGAAATCTTATTGGTAGTTGCCTGACCAGAAAATGTGCGACACAAGATGGAATCAATCTAAACCTGAGGGGTAAAACTTGCCTTAACGTGCTGCTGTATAGTATATGATATACTGAAGGGTTGTTGGTCCGCGACTCAAGAAAGTATATCCATTATATATGCTACACACATAAGGTAAGCGTGTGCTGCATGCATATCACACTCATTTGTCTGCCAGGGTCATCCTCAAAACACACAAATCTAGCCATGAAAAAGGGAAAAAAAAGTTAGAGTCCTCATAAAAATATCTAGAATAGCAAAGCTACAACATATAAGTCTGAGAGTAAATAATTGTCATCCCTATTCACAGCTACGCACATACGCTAGGGGTATCACATGGGACCTTCATATCACATGAAGTCAAGCTATCGCATGGACTGAGCCGACACTCCGTGTATACTGACCCGACTACGTGACACGGACTCTAATTCACTGTCTAATAGCTAGGGGTATGCCTATAAATGGTACAGGTATTCAGGTTTTAAAAAGTTTTTACTTGTTGTTTATTAATTTTTTTTTTTTTTTTTTTTTTTTTTGCCGTGTTATATTTCCTTTGTTGGTGATCTTCCGGTATTTTCTTGTTGATCTCCCCCCCCCCCACCCCTACCTCCGTATCACTTAGGCTCGGTATATATATAAAAAATCCAAAAACATGTACTTGCCATCCCTCCCGTGCCGTAGACCGGGGGGTCGGATCTCCCCTTGACAGAATGGCAAAAAAGTTTTACTTTATGCAATATTGATATGCAAGTCATATACATTAGTATAACTTAGAGGCTAGATATATATAATAACATTAAGGCAGGTCAGAGACGCTTTTGTTGCACCACATTAGTGGTTTGGCCTAAGTATTAGGGTCCTGAACAGAGAACCCCTCATCTTTATTAACTTGAAAAAGTCTTATTCGGCGTAAAACTAACTCTCAACCGTGTGTGTATGAAGGGACCCCCTTCAAGGGTAGCAGGTTATCCGCTAACATATAGCAAGAATGCCCTCCCTTCAAATCCAAGATAAAATATTGAGTATATACAGTATCTTGCAGTATACACCCTCCTCTGTGTATATACAGTATCTGGCAGTATACACCTCCTCTGTGTATATACAGTATGTGGCAGTATACACCCTCCGCTGTATATATACAGTATGTGGCAGTATACACCTCCTGTGTATATATACAGTATGTGGCAGTATACACCCTACTCTGTATATATACAGTATTTGGCAGTATACACCTCCTCTGTGTATATACAGTATGTGGCAGTATACACCTCCTGTGTATATATACAGTATGTGGCAGCATACACCCTACTCTGTATATATACAGTATTTGGCAGTATACATCTCCTTTGTATATATACAGTATGTGGCAGTATACACCCTCCTCTGTATATATACAGTATCTGGCAGTATACACCCTCCTCTGTATATATACAGTATCTGGCAGTATACACCTCCTCTGTATATATACAGTATGTGGCAGTATACACCTCCTCTGTATATATACAGTATCTGGCAGTATACACCTCCTCTGTGTATATATACAGTATCTGGCAGCATACACCTCCTCTGTGTATATACAGTATCTGGCAGTATACACCTCCTCTGTGTATATACAGTATGTGGCAGTATACACCTCCTCTGTGTATATATACAGTATGTGGCAGTATACACCTCCTCTGTGTATATACAGTATGTGGCAGTATACACCTCCTCTGTATATATACAGTATGTGGCAGTATACACCTCCTCTGTGTATATATACAGTATGTGGCAGTATACACCTCCTCTGTGTATATACAGTATGTGGCAGTATACACCTCCTCTGTATATATACAGTATCTGGCAGTATACACCTCCTCTGTGTATATATACAGTATGTGGCAGTATACACCTCCTCTGTGTATATACAGTAAGGTATAAAAAGATCTTTGGAGAGATCCTTGTACTGTCCGTTCAGGTATTTGTACATTGTAATGAGGTCTCCCCTCAGTCGTCTTTTTTCTAAACTGAATAATCCCAAATTTTGTAATCTGTCAGTGTATTCTAGTCCCCCCATTCCCCTAATAATCCTGGTTGCTCTCCTCTGCACCCATTCCAGCTCTACGATATCCTTTTTATACACTGGTGCCCAAAACTGTACACAATATTCCATGTGTGGTCTGACCAGGGATTTGTATAAGGGCAAAACTATGTCTTTATCATGAGAATCTATTCCTCTCTTGATACATCCCATTATTTTATTTGCTTTAGCAGCAGCCGCCTGGCTCTGGTCACTAAAATTAAGTTTACCATCCACCAATACGCCCAAGTCCTTTTCAGCTTCAGTTTTACTAAGTAATTGACCGTTTAGAACATAATTATACTTTTTGTTTCCATGGCCCAAGTGCATAACTTTACATTTATCTACATTAAACCTCATCAACCATTTCTCTGCCCATCCCTCAAGCTTCCACAAATCCCTCTGTAATGCTAAACTATCGACCTCAGTATTTATTACTTTACACAGCTTAGTATCATCTGCAAATATTGAAACTTGACTGTGTAAACCCACTACAAGGTCATTAATAAAAATATTAAAAAGAAGTGGCCCCAATACTGACCCCTGTGGCACTCCACTGGTAACATCAACCCAATCTGAGAATGTGCCATTAATGACCACCCTCTGTTTTCTATCACTAAGCCAATTACTTACCCAAATACACAGATTTTCTCCTATTCCCAGCAGTCTCATTTTATATACCAACCTTTTATGTGGCACGGTGTCAAATGCCTTTGAAAAGTCCAGATATACAACATCCACAGCGTCCCCCAGATCCAGTCTTGAACTTACCTCCTCGTAGAAACCAATCAGATTAGTCTGACAGGACCGATCTCTCATAAATCCATGCTGACGCTGGGTTATAAGGTTGTGCACAGTGAGATACTCCAGGATAGCATCTCTAATAAACCCCTCAAATATTTTCCCCACCACAGCAGTTAGACTCACGGGTCTGTAGTTTCCAGGATCGCTATTTGATCCTTTTTTGTATATTGGTACCACATTTGCTATGCGCCATTCCTGTGGAACATAACCAGTCCTCAGTGAATCTTCAAATATTAAAAATAACGGTCTGTCTATCACCGTACATAATTCATGCAGAACCCGGGGGTGTATGCCATCTGGCCCCGGTGATTTATCTATCTTAGTGGTTGCGAGGCGGCGCCGTACCTCTTCCTGGGTTAAACTGTTGACATTATAAAAAGAATTAACATTATTCCTCATTGTGTCTTCCACCAGGGGATTTTCCTGGGTAAAAACAGTTGAGAAGGCGACATTCAGTAGATTGGCCCTTTCCTCATCTCCTTCCACCATGACCCCCATGTTATTTCTAAGGGGACCCACACTCTCTGTTTTTAGTTTCTTATCATTTATATACTTGAAAAATAATTTGGGATTATTTTTGCTCTCCCTGGCAATATTTCTCTCAGTCTCTATTTTTGCGGCCTTTATCTGCTTTTTACAGGCTTTATTTTTCTCTCTATAATCCTGTAATGCCTCATCGCTACCTTCACGTTTTAGCACCTTAAACGCTTTATCTTTCTCGCTTATTGCTTTCCTTACAAGACTAGTTAGCCACATAGGCTTTTTCTTGTTCCTTTTATGCTTTTTCCCATAAGGTATGTGTTTCTCACAGGACTTTTTCAGAATATATGAGAAAAAGTCCCATTTTTGGGGGGGGCTTTTGTCTTTGAGAGCATTATCCCAGTCTATGCCTTTAAGGTCTTCCCTTAGTTGATGAAAATTTGCCCTCCTGAAGTTTAGAGTGTTGGTTGCCCCTTCACTAACGTGCTTAGTAAAGCGTAATACAAAATCAATGATATTATGATCACTATTCCCCAGGTTCCCCCCAACCTGTAGTTTTGATACCCTATCAGGTCTATTGGTAAGGATAAGGTCCAGCAGTGCCCCCCCTCTTGTTGGCTCCAGGACTAGTTGCGACAGGTAATTGTCTTTTGTTGTTGACAATTGTTGACTACAGTATCTGGCAGTATACACCCTCCTCTGTATATATACAGTATGTGGCAGTATACACCTCCTCTGTATACATACAGTATCTGGCAGTATACCCCCTCCTCTGTATATATACAGTATCTGGCAGTATACCCCCTCCTCTGTATATTTACAGTATCTGGCAGTATATACCCTCCTCTGTATATATACAGTATCTGGCAGTATATACCCTCCTGTGTATATATACAGTATCTGGCAGTATATACCCTCCTGTGTATATATACAGTATCTGGCAGCATACTGTATATATACACACAAGAGGTGTATACTGCCAGATACTGTATATATACAGAGGGTGAGGTGTATACTGCCACATACTGTATATATACACATAGGAGGGTGTATACTGCCAAGTACTGTATATATACACAGGAGGTGTATACTGCCAGATACTGTATATATATACACAGAGGAGTGTGTATACTGCCAGATACTGTATATATATACACAGAGGAGGGTGTATACTGCCAGATACTGTATATAAACAGAGGGTGAGGTGTATACTGCCACATACTGTATATATACACATAGGAGGGTGTATACTGCCACATACTGTATATATACACAGGAGGTGTATACTGCCAGATACTGTATGTACACACAGAGGAGGGTGTATACTGCTAGATACTGTATATATACACAGGAGGTGTATCTGGCAATATACCCCCTCCTCTGTATATATACGGTATCTGGCAGTATACACCCTCCTCTGTATATATACAGTATCTGGCAGTATACACCTCCTCTGTATATATACAGCATCTGGCAGTATACACCCTCCTCTGTGTATATACAGTATCTGGCAGTATACACCTCCTCTGTATATATACAGTATCTGGCAGTATACACCTCCTCTGT